>JAQFYD010001208.1:0-13068 GCA_034694225.1 Bourletiella hortensis
CTGATAATTATTATGTATAAACTTTAAATTACTTTCAACTGGGGTACGCGTGCTTAATTTAAAAACGGGCGTAAATGTCCCATGCGCGGTTTATTAGTTTTTGCTGGAAGTATGTGGCAAGAGAAGTTTAGTAAGTTGTTGGATATTAATGCTTGCTAGATAAAGGAAAGCAAACAGAGTGAGAGTGTGTGCCATATAGTAGGGCTATCAGGCACAGTCTTGCCCCTCGAGAAGTGATAAGAATTTGAAAAGTTTTGTGAGGGGAAGTATGATTATGGGAATGGTGTGTATGTTGTAACTCCATAATAATGTTATGCACGTTAGAAAAGATGATCGTAATGATGATGTGCAAGGCGGCATGCTGAGCTCTGTTGCATAGCATGTTCGCATAAAAGAGAGTGAGAGGAGAGGTATTAGCTGGTGTTGGTGTTCATTGTTGTTGCTGCGAATGAATTACTACTGTACTTACTGGTGCAGTTTTGAAGGGATGATGTGCGTTACGTGCACTATGAAGTTGCATAGACAGTGATAATAAAAAATAATAGCGACTCGAATGTTGGAGTTGTTAGCGGTATCGTTAGTAAAGGTTATTATTCTCTTGTTGAGAGTAGGAATGAATAAACTGAGGAAACAAGTGTGCATGTAGTATATAATGACTGAATATTCATTTGAATTTTTCGTTTATTTTTATGATTATTATGCATCAGGACTGAAACAAATTAGTCATGGGAAAGTTGCCGTTTTGCTCTTGGCTGGCGGTCAAGGAACTCGGCTGGGGGTTGCATATCCCAAAGGCATGTATGATGTGGGATTGCCATCTCGCAAGACTCTGTATCAGCTTCAAGCTGAAAGAATTCGGAAATTGGAATCACTAGCTGAGGCTTCGACTGGAAAAAGCGGAAGTATCCCATGGTATGTACATATGATTTGATGCTATTATAGCCTCTGCAATGGTACTTGATTGGCAGGACAATGTGGGAGTAATGAAAATCTTATTTGCAGGTACATAATGACTAGTGAGCACACAAAAGAACCAACCCTGGAGTTTTTCGATAAACACGGATACTTTGGCTTAAAGAAAGAGAACTTGGTAGTGTTTGAACAAGGGATGCTACCGACTTTCACTTTCGATGGCAAAATCATCCTTGAGAAGAAACACAAGATTTCCAAAGCTCCAGGTAAACAAAGTCACTATATACATGCTTCAGATTGAATGAGTGCACGTAGTCATGACAAAAACAAGTTATTTACCAATTGTCGCTGATGTTTATTTTGGGGTTATTGCTTTATACTTGACATTAAATTTATAATGTTTAGATGGCAACGGAGGGTTGTACAGAGCCTTGAGGGAAAAGAAGCTGTTGGAGGACTTACGTAGCCGTGGGATAGAATATGTGCATGTTTACTGTGTAGACAACATCCTGGTTAAGATGGCTGATCCCGTATTCATTGGCTACTGTATAAGCAAGGGAGCTGACTGTGGTGCTAAAGTGAGTATCCCTATCACTCTTTCTGTTACTCCGTTTTTCTCTTACATTTGATAGATTTATGACATTAGCTAGAAATGGATGTTGTAATGTCTTAAGTCACTCGATGAGTAAGGTTTTAATTCATAGGTCACGTTTGGGGGAGGATAGAGGTTATTGATGAAAGCAGTTCTCTGTACTCGAATAATGTGACAAGTCATTCGCGTCTCTTGGTGGGCTTAAGCAATTGGAAAATTTTAAACGGAGCTTTTCTGGCTATTTATAGGTAGTTGAGAAAGCGTTCCCCACTGAGGCCGTAGGTGTGGTCTGCAAGGTCGATGGTCACTATCAAGTTGTGGAGTATTCTGAGATAACCCTGAAGACAGCTCAGAAGAGGAACGTGGATGGAAGATTAACATTTAGTGCAGGCAGTATTTGCAATCACTTTTTCACAATGGATTTTCTTGACAGAGTTGCTGGGTAAGGGCAAGATGACACTTTTGCTTATATTTGTATACTTGCATACAAAGTCAGCTATCTTACCTCTTATCTGACTGTCCCATGACACTGTAATTAATTAATGTGTACTGAACAAAGTCTATGGTTAAAGGACGACAAAAAAGTAATAAATCTCTGATTGCAGAGGACCTGAAAATGAGCTGAAGCATCATATCGCAGAGAAAAAGATACCTCACGTTGATGCAGAAGGTCAACTAGTTAAACCGGATCGGCCCAACGGAATCAAACTGGAGAAGTTTGTCTTTGATGTATTCCAATTTTCCGAAAGATTCGTCGTATGGGAAGTTTTGCGTGAAGATGAATTTAGTCCTTTGAAGAATTCTGATGGGGCTGAGAAGGACACTCCGACCACAGCCCGGCATGCTCTCTATTCCCTTCACCAGCGTCATATCTTGGCCGCCGGTGGCCGCTTCATTGATGATGCTGGAATGGAAATTCCTCTCATTCCAAGGTCTGTTGTATTTCTAGCTTCCATGCTTTTCTCCTTCAAGCTGTGACAGTAGTATGTCATTGTGTGCACATCATACTACACGATTCCTTGAACGATAGCTCCAGAGCATGATTTCTCTTATGCCCGACGATGAGAAAAGCTTACGTTGTAGTTGATTTCTTTAGCATTATTGCTAGTTTTCAATATTCTTTTGTTACTGTCTTTATTTGCGAATGGCTGCACTGAGACGAAGCTCGGAAATTTTAAATTTTGCTTCCGTTTTATGTTTGCTTATTTTTACCTGTTTTTGTTTTAGCATGTTGAATAACAACGCTATAGAATTGGAAACGAACAACAATGAAATGTAAGTGTTTGAAAACCAACGATCTCATTTAACCCCTTCACGTCTTTTTAGATTGTGCTTCGTTTATGACATTGTAATTATTGTTTTTTGCTATTATAGGAAATTAATTCAATTTATTACTTTATTATTTACAGCCAAAAGTCTTGCATGAGCTATAAAGCTCCAGTAGTTGTGGAAATCTCACCCCTGGTATCTTATGCCGGAGAAGATTTGGATGACTATGTCCAGAATAAAGACTTTCAACCTCCTGTTGCCCTGCTTTCTCCGGAGGAAAAGGTGCCCAGAGAGGAAAATCCTACAATTAAGATGCCTTTGCAAGTTCATGTGGTAAAAATGGTTTCAACCAACCACTAAAAGAAAAATGAGAATCGACAAAAAAAAACGAAAATCGTGTTCACCTGCGATGACAAATTTTTACTGATGATGGTGACAGAACTGCAGCCAATGACGTAGCGTTTTTCGGTTTATGTTACATCCCAACAGATATTTTTTAATGCATTTTTTACCGAATCGGACCTGTGAATTGGAGACTTTTATTTTTTGTAAGCCCTTCCCCCTGTTTCTGCACGTAAAATGGAAATTCGACATGCATGAGGATTTCTGAAATTGTGCGGCAAATGTTTTCCAGAAAGTATATGAGTCGTTTCTGCAATATCATCATGTACATTATAATTTTGCTTGCTGGTATTATGATGCAAAAGAAAAGTAATTTTCTATTTTTAAATAATTGAGAAAAATCGCGCATTTTGATATAGGAACGTAGGACCACTACTATTTAGTGATGATTGTGTTCTACTATACTCTAGGATATGGGGAGAAAAATCACTTCTGTAATTTTGTAAGTTTGACCGTGACGGATGCCTTAGATAGCCTCGTTCCGTTTAAGAGGCTGCTATTACGGTACAATACTGGATACATCACTAATCTTTTCATATTCGTTCCATCATGTCTATTTTAGCACTAGGTTAGTAAACTTTTACATCAAGAAATGCGGAAAATTGACCGCAATAATAAAAATTACTTGCGTATAGCGACAAGAAAGAAACAGTTTATTGATTGCAGTATTTTCACGCATGACAGCATAATAATTATGATTAAGTAAGGTGATCTTTATCACTAACTGAAAAGAGAGGGTGGTATGTGAACTTGGGAGAAAATGCTTTGGGGAACCGGTCCTTTCTGGATAGCTGAGTTCCCAGGAATGATTTCAGTGGCTTTAGCTTTCAAATCGAATCTTCCTATGTCACCTCGTATGCTGAGAATGGCCATTAATTGTTCTTTCGTTAAATCTGGATAATGTTTTATAAAACTGTGGAGCTCGAGGGAAAGAATATCCAGATCTTCAACGTTAATAACTTCTGCTATCGCCTTAATCGCATCAAAGGGGCAATCCGTTTTGCCTCCAGTGGAAGACCCGACTCTTTCAAATAAAATGCGTATCTGACTTGCTTCTTTGGTTATTTTGGACGCAGCTTCTTTTCTTTCCTCCGGACTTTTGAGAGAAACTTTCCTTGACATCAAGGCCAGTAGATACTTCTTCGCAACACGATTTTTGGCTTGGGTCATAACATGATCAAAATTTTTCGGTTTCAAATGCCTGTAATCCTGTAAGAGTAGGAAACGATAGCAAGATTAAAGCCTGTGATAAACTCATTTATACCTTTATGGTGACATGGTAACCAACCTGGAAATAGTCTTCCAAGGTTTCACAGATAGTATCCACGGCAACGGTACCTGCTAACCAACTTCTCGTCGCTATCTCCTGGAAGTGTGGCTCCAGATCTAGGAAGGCCTCATCCAGCAGAAACCCTGCTGCTTCGTTTCTCAAACCCTACGCATTTGAAAATTTCGTTCAAGTCTCGTATCTCTTAACAACTCAACACAATGAAACTTACATCAAACGTCTGCAAAACCGCAGCAAACTGCCCGACGGCTTTGCTATCTCCGACTGCAGATTTCCAATATCGATCTTTTGTCTGATAGGCGAGATCGCTACAAATTGAGCAGTTGTTGATTATGGCTACCATAAAGTGCGTGTAATATTGAACCTGGGTCACCAAACAAGGATTACATTAGCTACGTGTACATTCCGACTTTACTTTTACAGTTGTAGTACCTTGCTCCGATCTTCAAAATATTTCTCTTTAAAACTGGAAACTTTCTTTTGGTACCAGTACCCATAATCTCGTATAGTCTCAAGGCTAAGTAACAGCATTTCGTGAACGAGGTCGGTACTATGTCAATTTAATCAAGCACATTATTAGATTTATGCTGAAGAGCAAAAAATACACGGGCACAAAATTTTCTGCACATACCTGACAGTTTTTGCCACCTGTAGATTTTCATCTACCATTTTAAATATATCAACAGGAGCTTCTGTGTTAAAATATCCGTCAACATCAGATTGTGGAGCTGTGTCTTTCCACCACTCTTCGACTTCTTTTTGTATTATTCTTTCCCGGCAGTTCCGATAATTTTCTCCAACATTCTAAATAGTTTCATTTTGATATTAAACCTAGGCCGCTTACTTTCATTTTTATTGTCTTCAAGTAGAATTTAAAAATAAATTAGTTACCTTCAAAAACTCACGCATTAATCGATCAACTACGTCTTTTGAAAGAAGGTCTGGTGGAATTTCACTGGGATCAAGTCCGAGTTCAGTATCCTGCAGAAGCTGTGGCCCTGGATACACGTTGAGGACCCATGAAAGCAAGGATACGTACTCAAAGCCTTCCAGCCCATTGGTGATGACGCTCTGCAACTACTCGAGCAAACAAAACTTCCATTATTATTCATTCTGTGGTGACCTGATAATTATACCGAACATTCTAATATACCTGTTTGGACAGACAACGATGATACATGCTAACGTAACAATTCAAAATTTTATACGACGGTGGAAAACAAGGGACACACAAAGATTTGACTACAAGCAAATCTTGTAGAATTAACTGCCTCATAACTTCCAAATATCGAACAAGCCACATTTTATTCTCTGCCCGTTCTTCTAACTGACTGGCTTCTAACTTCTCGGTAACAGAATCCTCGAGTATTGTCAGAGCTTTTTCTTTGAGTCTCTTTGGCCTGCCGGGTGTTTTAAATCCAGACATGTCTGACCGCTACAGAAAATGGACATCATGAATCATAGGAACTGAATATAATCATCCGAAATCTCTGTAACGTCTCCTCCTCACCTGACAAGCTGCAGCATCAGCGCGTTCCTCACGCTCAATAATCCTGAGTGTTGTCACAAGTAAAGTCGGCTGCTTCACAGCGGTATTCAAGGTCCTCTTCAAATTCAGACTTAAATGTTTCTCCAAGTTGTCGGACAGCTTCCCCACATCCGAGAAGTAGTCAAGCAACATTGTATGCTCCGACTTGTTCCCCATTCTATAGAGCTCGTACAAAAGTTCATCTCTGGAAGACTCCAGTTCGGATAAAAGCTGCACGAAAAAGGGCATGATTTAATGCAGCTGTGATCCGCAAAGCAATTAATGATGGCTTGAATGAACTTACAATATGCGCCTGCAACAATTTACCCTCGCTGATTAATGACTCGGCTTTTTCTAAGTTCTTGGAAATATTAAATATATTGTTCATGTTCTCCATGGCCATAACATGCTGGGAGTGATTTATGTTCTCTTCGCGCACTGGTTGCAGTATACTTCCAAGTTCTGGTAAGTCCTTTAAGCATTTCTGAAGCTCCGCCGTACTGCCACAAAAAAGGAAAATTTATTTTTAAAATAATCCTCCTTCAATATTTCTACTGCACTTGCAAAATAAAGAACAATAACTTACTGCTGTCCAACCTCTACGAGATTTTTGCGGGCAACTTTCAACAACTCCAATCCTGTTCGTACTCCATCCAGCTGTGACTGTAAAGCTGCTTTCAGCATTGCTTCTTTTGATGCCTTTTTCCTTACTTCCCGTTTCTTGAACTCTTCGACCTGCACCATTTAGCAAAAATCTCATTTACATTGTCTTAAAATATTACTTATCCACCGTGTATCAACCATTCAGTTTGATTGTGAATCGCGGTATTTACCTTTTCGAGTTGATCAGGACGCTGAAGTAGGTTCGCAATCCTCTCCACCGCTTTTGTATTTGCATGGCTTTCGAGCTGGCTGATCCGACTCATTTTGAAATCCCGATGTCCCACAGTTCGAGTGCTTTAAAAGTTGTTGCAATGACTTTTACCGCACCGTTTCCCTCTGATTGCATGCAGTTATTTCATCTAGACCCCCTACGAAGACTAAGTTCATGTTAAAAATTCTACCCACGTTGTAGTGCAAGTACAATTCATTTATACAATTCTGAACGAACCTTTCGTGGTTTTTCTCAGAACCCCTAAATGGGGACAAGAACCCGGATTCTCACAGAATAAGCTGAAACCGGGAAGTCCTCACCAAATCCAGAAGTTAGTTTCCCACCGGCCTCGCAATCGCGTTTAACACAGGTATACAACGTTTTGTCATGTGTCCAGGAATACAGTTCTTCCAAAACTTAAGGCACTCGTAACAATTTTCAATTAAAATTACGATAATGTTTAATTGCTTAACTGAATCTTAGTTTGGAACTCCCATCTTTAGTCGCCGTAATGACAGTTTGCAATTTGGAGCCAAGGAAGGATTTCGACCTAAACATTCGGGAATCCTTGCTTCAAGTTAAGCTCGGCGCGACAAAAATTTTCGAGAAGCTGATGACTGAATGACTGATGCTGATGCTTTGAGCCGAACGGACAAAACGTGTTTTGAAGAAAAATAATTTATTATTGTGAAATAAAATTTGGTGTCATTATTGAATGTGATTAATATTGTTATATGCGTGTAAAATGGAGTTATCTGTGCCTAGCTTCGTGGTGCAAACACCTATTCCAAAAGAGTCGGGAAATAAAATGAGTAAAGGTTACGAGAGCATAGACTTTTATCGGGAACTTGTCAAAACCTTTATTGAAAGGGTAATAATTTTATAACAAAATAAAATTCCGCATTATAATGTATCTGTTTAGCTAAAAATAAATTAATTCTGTAACTTTTCAGCATGATTACGAATCTGCGTTGTATTGGGCTGATAAGGTAACATCCTTATCTGGAGGAGCGCAGCAAGATGTGTATTTAGTGGCTCAATGCATGTACAATTGTGCTCAATATCAACGGGCTGCTAATTACCTTCAGCATCATAAATATGAACGGGTATGACCTTTTTTTAGTTACTTGTCTAATAGGCCAGAGACTTTTGCGAATAGTGAAGTCCGTCGTAAGTGCAGAAGAGGATTGTATCTAATTTTGCAAGTCATGTCATTTCATGTCTTTCAGAGCAATCTGTACTTCCGGGTCTTGACGGCAAGATGCCTGTTTAAAGCTGGAAATTACAACAAAGCCTTGGATGTGCTGGATATTGATAATCAGAACGTAAAACCGGGCCAGAAGGTCATAGAAAATAAATGGGAACCGAAAGATCCTCACAAATCGGTAAATAAATAAGAGAATAATTGTGGTAAAAGCAGGGGCATACTTCTCATAATATTATATTTCTTTCAGATAATGGGCCAGGCGTATTTACTCAAAGGGAAAATTTATGAAGCTCTTACAAATAGAATTCTGGCGAGTCAGAACTACAAACTTGCTCTACAGCATGATGTGTACTGTTTCGAAGCGTTTCGGCTACTTACGCAGCATCAGATGCTCAGCCGTGTAGAAGGTACTGATTTTTTCATTGAAATTTCATGGATGAATTTTCATTCGGAATTTTATTTGTTGATGATGTCAACTTGCTCATTTTTTGCACTTTCTTTTTTTTTTGCAGAGAGCGCTTTATTACAGAGTTTACATTTCGATCAGAAGTGTTTAAATTCTGATGCGGATCTAGTAACCTTTTTGTATACAACTGCAGTGAAGAAGTATGCAGTTTGTTCAGAACCTTCTCAAGGAAATAATATCGTCGCAGTCAATAAGAATTTGGATGTACTTTCTGCAGTAGCGGAAAGACATTTTTATAATTGTGATTTTCCAGCAGCGTACAAAGCAGCATCGCAGTAAGCTCTACTGGTTAATTTCTTGGTTTCAGAGCAGCGTCTGTGTGTAGCCTTTAAATAACTTTATCCATGCTTTCAGAGTCATTTCTGAAGATCCGTACCATACTGGTTGTCTTCCTGTTTTTATCGCTTGCTTAGTGGAGTTGAATAAGGCGACAGGTAAGCACGCCCTTCGCAAAACGAGTAAGTAGGGATCAAGCACTTGACATGTTTAATATATTTTTTTGTTCCACAGAACTTTTCAAAATAGCGCATAAACTCATTGAAGTGATGTCAGATTCAGCCTTGTCTTGGTATGCTGTGGGAAGTTATTATTTTCTGATTGGTAAGCAAGGATACAGACATGAGAGATTCATTCTGTAACTACAGCATCTTGTTAATATTAGTAAACATCATTGATTTTGTTTCCAGGTAAACATGAGAGTGCCAGGAGGAATTTAAACAAAGCGTTGTCAATTGATCCTGTTTTCGGTCCTGCCTGGCTCCTTTTTGGTCATTCCTTTGCCACAGAAAGTGAACATGATCAGGCTATGGCTGCTTATTTCAAAGCCACTCAATTAATGAAAGGGTATGCTATTTTTGAAGTGTTAAGTGCATTATTGAGCGCAGAATACCGAAGCTTGTATTAATTTTTTCATCTTGGCTCGCACATATTGTGAGCCTGCTGAACACAATCGCTCTGTACGAAGAGATTACTATGTTTTTGAAGCCCACTTAACGTTGACGTATTTTGTTTACCGGGATCCTACTGTGCAGTTCAGCTGGTTCATGTATTATCCGCTTGCAAGGACATTGGTCTTTATTTGACTGCACTTGCATATTGAATAGCTTTTTACGTAGCTGCGGAAGTTGACTCCTATTGTGACGTTGTCCGGCTAAAATGTGATAATGAATTTCATGTAGATGTCATTTGCCGATGCTACATGTGGGCCTTGAATGTGGCTTAAGTAATAACCCTCAGCTGGCCATGAAGTTTCTGGAAGAAGCAAAGCTACTTGCTCCATTTGACCCATTCATTCGCCATGAAATGGGCGTCGTCAAGTTCCATGAGAAAAAGTAAGCCCAAATGAGACGGCAAATAGAGGAAATGAGTTGATAGTTGTTGGAAACTTTTAGTGGAATTTGTGTACATATCAGTCATAATCACATTTCATCCTTAATCGTTTTATTTCAGATACGATGAAGCATATCAGTTGTTTAAGGACACTTTGAAAATGATTGAAACGAAGCCCACACAGTCTCAGTTCTTAAAGAAGTGGGAACCTCTTTATAATAATTTAGGCCACGTAGCCCGAAAGCTATGTCGCTTCAATGAAGCTTACGGCTATCACCAGAAGGTAAAACTAGTCTGAATATCCGGTACAAAATCAAATTGTGTTCTGCAAAGTTGATTTCCTATACCTATAGGCTCTCGTTCTCTGCCCCTCAAATGCCTCCACCTATGCGGCCATAGGCCTCGTCCTAGCAGTGTCTGGAAGAACTGAGCGTGCCATAGAAGCATTTCATAAAGCTTTATCTTTGAAACGAGACGATGCCTTCAGTAACACCATGCTCAGATACGTAGTTGAGAAAATGGTAGATGAATCTAGCCTAGAAGGTGAGTGCAATTTTCTGTACATTCATCAGCGCTACCTTTGCCTACAAAATGATGTAATGAGACTCCACGTATTTACAAGTATTTGCATGTGCAATCTGTGAATCTTTTTGCTTTCCAGAACTTGATGAGACAAATCCCACAGACTCATTACACAGTGATGAAAGTGAAGAAGGTGAACCGAGTTTCATGCATTATAAGTAGCATTTACTTTTGCTAATGCTACGCCTGGAAGGAACCTCAAGGCTCATTCTTACCCTACACAAGATTTGAATATTTTTTCCCTCAAAATAAATAATAATATTACTCAAGTTCATTTTCAAGCGTTAGTTTGCGGAAAATTTAAAATATGCTAGCATTTGTGGCAGTGCACTCGAGGAATGCGTGTGCGAAGCATTCTTGTTATAATAATTATTTATATCTTTGTTGCATATGTTCTCTGACTCCGATGGAAAGTACTAATATTATATTATGATGTTGCTGGTTGCTCCTACTCCCTGGCAACACGGACTTTTGTTCACCTTATCAGTTTATTCAAATGAAATTCCATGCCATCCTTCCTTCGGAAAGTGAGCTAGCTACGGTTGAAAAAATATGCATGTGACCCAAACCTTTTTATACCATAATACCATGCAGAATGGAACTTGATGTCATCGTATGTCGAATTTACCATAATAAAGAAATTAGTTGTTGCTATGTGGAATATACAGAGAGAGACTTAAAAAGTATGTGGCTTGAGCTGATAGATAGATACGTGAACCTTTGATGATAAGGTGGGTTGGAAAATAATTTGCGACTTGTTTTTGATAAGAATTTTTAAATTAGGGAGGACTCTGTATTAAGTCCAAGGGGGAGGAGAGGTATTTACCCCATTACCCCTAAGAAGGTTTGAATAAATAGTGCTCTTCCGTCCTCATACCCAATTATTACACCATTATATGGTTCGGACACGAGAACTACGAGTCTTGAGAGAGACCTAAAACGCCATTTTTATTCTGATTCAAAGAAAACGACAGGATATTATTTTACTCGGGACATTAATGAGTTGCTGCTGTGGTGAACAGCAACGAAAAAAGCTCTGTAAGATATTATTGAAAAGTTTAGTACCTTCCGAAGTTTGGGCCCAGTCTCATCCTAGTTAGTGGGCTACTGGGACAGTTTAGTTATATATCGATTCAAGTCCTCTTAATTTGACTTGCTTGGACAATTATCCCGGAAGACCATGGCTTTTGATCCATTTGACCATCCTGATCCTTTCGATATGAGAGATTTTTCTTCCACTTTGCTGGTAAGTATTCGTTCGTAAAAATCGTTTTCAATCAGGCTTTCATATTTGTACGGGGACATAGCGGTGATGAAACGTTATTTCCGCTCCGCCCGCACGCCTAGCGGAAGTTTGCATGAAGTTCATCATGCGTCGAAGCGTTCGTATGCAAGCGAACGAGCAGGTTTTTTCCGGTTACAGCATAGCTACAGCTGTAGGAGTTGGCGTTTTTTTCGTTTTACGAATTTTTTAGAAATCCTGGCGATCATAAAAGTATTAAACTTGAAAATTAGATTTCTAACTTAAACTACTGAAAGTCACAATGTGCTATGAGCTGAACGGACGGGTAGGAGTTCCCAGATTAAACGTGAATTGACTTTGAAATTTCAGTAATACTCGTGACCTGTCATGACGTGAGTTATTATATGCGGGTTTTGTGAACTTGTTTTTATAGGAATCAAGCTCTCGGGAAAATCCATCTGTGTCTAGTAGTACTAGCACTTTATGCGGAAATTCTTTGGAGAATCTAGAAGGCAGTAGTATCTGGAGCCCGACAGCTTTGAACTCTTCGGGTTCATCATCTTACCCGTGCAATTCGCCCACTCTTCGGTCTTTTGAAACGACGAATATTTGGAGTCCAGGATTTAACAGCTCGTCATCAACCTCGTTTTCAAGCGGTAGTGGGTCTCCGACGGAGCAGAAACCTGCAGTTGGATTGAGTAACAACAATGGATCGATGATGTGGAGCTCCAAGAGCAGCACTGCTAGTAGTGGTTATAACAGTGGTCTGAGTCTCTCAAGAAATAATTCTATTGGCAGTAATAGCCATGTATTGGGAAACAACAACGGCGGAAGTGGCATTTTGGGTAGTCGCGGAAACAATGGAACCCCACCGCCAAACAATGGGAATTCACAATTTGGCCAATTGGGAGGACTCTGTAGCTCGCCACTTGATTTGAAGCAGACGATACAGGCACTGAGTGTAAGCAATTAGCATTTTTTTAACCTGTTGTCATGTTTACAATAATTATAAGTGTAGGAGTGTTAATGATGATTGAAAATTGAAATTGATGTTTTGTTATGCAGTTGCTTCAGGAGATTAATGATAGTGGGCAGCGACCATGGGAAAATAACAGAAATGTGGCCGAAAGTTCATCTTTGACTACTGCTTTACAGCAGCATCTGATCCAGCACTTGCTGAAGCAGCAAGTGCCTCCGCCGCCACTGTCTCCAAATAATGACAACTTGCTTCGCTCTGTTCGTTTTCACCGTGAGAATGCTGGTAGGTTTCAGCGGAACTACAAATCATTTCGAGTTCATGTAAAATGGGTAATAATTTCGTCTGGTATCTTTTTAGGGATGAATGAGCCACGCTGCACCTGGAGTGGCACGTTGCC
>JAQFYD010001209.1:0-13067 GCA_034694225.1 Bourletiella hortensis
CATTGAACCATTCTACAATTCTATACAGCCTGGGTCACCATGTCCCAACAGAAGTGCTCCTTTGAGGTCAAAGTTTTTGGCAGCTAATTTTATGATTTTAAGAAGCCAAAGTTCGCAAGCAAAATTTTCAGATATGCTAGCAGTTCGCCTAAAACTGATGATTCATTCTGAAAGCACGTTTTAAGGGCTTCCAAATCATGTCTCATTTGACGATTTCCATTGACGCAGTTCGTCCAAACTTAACTATGAAACAAAGGCCTCAAATGTCCCAACTAAGGGTACCTGTCCCAAGTTAGGGCACCAAACGGTACATACCGGGGTGGGGGCTCTTTCTGAGAGATGGGACGGGTAAGGCTGCAGGCTGTAGCTTAACTATTTTGCCCGATTGTTCATAAAATTTAAGTATAACCGGTGGATGAAAATAGTCGAATTCTGGGAGGTAAATCACATTTGTTCTCTCAAAACTCAGGCAGATTATGCAGGTACTGGGAAGTACCGATAATTCTGCTGGAGTAAAGTTGGTCAGCCCGACTGAACGGCGTGTGAAGTCGGCAATATAGTTGGCTGTCACTCATCATCATGTGTTAAAGTAAATGTGGTGCTACAGCGTGTATTGCAAGCTCTGTATGCTGATTCAGTTAAATTGCAAAGATTGCACTGCGGCTTAAACAGGCAACATGTCGTTTTTGCACGTCTTGACAGAAAAGACAAGTGCCAACTCTCTGTTGGCAAGTCTGTTTTCAAGTGGCAGCCGCTGCAAGAACAAAGCTGGCTCAAAGACGTGATTCCGCTCATATATTACTTGTTGTGTCCAGCTTTTTGTTTACAGCAATCATGACGTAGGTGGCTGAAATATTAATGCTCCATTGAGGACGCCATCCCAAAACTTGAGAAATATATATTTCTCAAGTTTGAAACTGGCTAACAGAGTACAATTTTTATGAAGGCTAGCGTCACCCGGCAGACTGTTTTCTGCTCATTACGAAAAATTTAAATTCCAGTGTAGAAGCCAACTTTGTCCTTTGTAGAGTATGTGCTTATGAACCCCCTAGTCGCACCTAACACTTGACTATACTGCTCACCAACAACTTGACCTTACAAAATTACTTCCCGCATTGTGGTCTAATGATCTGAACGAAGGTCAAAAGCTGCCTGAAACGAGCGCAGCCAAAAGCGGGAATGCGTTGGAAGTCCACGTGAGCTTCCAATTGGTGGGAGGTCATGAACGTCCTGAATCTTGCAATGTTCAAAGGGCTGAAAGGGAAGGCACGTCGGAAGCCCCGCGCATTCCAGCAACTGGAATTGCAGGCGTCGGAAGGCAGGTGCCTTCCAAATTGTCAGAAATGGAAGGCCACGCATTGGCCTCCAAAGCTCACGGCCCGGACCACAATGTGGGTTAGAAGCTCAACAGAAATATAAAGATTATTCTTGCGATTACCGGGTAAGTAATGAAAAGTTCCTGCACGGAATGGCTGGCCTGCAGAGCTAGTTGCCTCATTAGCATTCCCGAAAGGTAGCAGGGGGTTACCTCCAAGGTTAAGCTCCGTATGTTCAGCTGCTTTAGGCTGGCGCAGAGTTGCTCCAAAAATGACCCTGTAACCCACTTTGAGCAGGCATATTCTTTGGGTTTCTTAATTTCAACTCCGTTAATAGCGCAAAATTTTGACAGCTTCATACATTCCATGAACTTCACAATTTCTTCGCAACATCCGTTCACATGCGCATGATGCCGTCGCTTTGATAGTGCTATCCTGGCCTCACGACGCCAGTTTCTGCAGACCTCTCTGCTAACCAATAAGTCCTTTGAAGGCAATGCGTCCAAAATTGTTTCACGAATCTGGAGAAAATAAAAAAAATGTTCAACCCTTGAGCCCGAATGGTTTTTCTAGGTGCCTACAGCGATACAGCTGAGGCACGAGGTCACGAAAGTAAAAAAAGTGTGGCATACATTTTTATGTACTTAGTGCGTAGCTTTCACACTCGTCTAAAGCAGTAGCTGCAGAGGCCATTAACTGAGAGGTACAAGAAGTTCGATTTTTCGAAAAGTTTGCCTTAGGCCGGGTCTGTTATAAGCCCCGGCCTCCAACAATGACCGAAGTCTGAGCTCGTTTGAAAGAATCAGCCCGGGAGCCACTAGAAAACATTTTTATTCCCGCAGATTTTTCCGTGCATCCCGTCTGCACTGAATGGAAGCATCATTGCCTGCCTCAAAAATAAATAGGGCGGCTCCGGCCATTGCTGGAAGCGCAACTTAACTTTTTCCTGAGTGGCTCTCAGAAACCTGCAGTAACATATACGCTTATGAGTGACTACTGTCAAAATTGCTGCAATACTGCTGTTGGTCTAGAACAAGGCCGTATGAAAATGATGACGATCCTTTCTTCACTCTCCGACACGGAAGACATAATCGTTCTTTCCTTCTTTCTGTTTCCACTAGCTCACACGTTCAGCACAGCAGACAGATGAGCAAAAACTTCTGAATTTATTTACCAAGCTTCGCATCATCACATGTGTAGCATTTTTTCTAATTGAATTCATTCTCTAAATGTCATTTCTATCACTATACAGGCTTTTCACGCGGTAAGTTCCGCTTTATGTTTTCACACACACAAACGTCAAATTTGAATCCCTAGCTGCGAGGAGTTTTGTTTAAATCAAACGTGAACTGATAAAACAATAGAGGACACACTCATCTCGCTTCAGATGATGGGATTCGTTCAGCTTTTCAATTCTCATTGCAAATAATTGGTAGCAGTGTGTCCTCTGAATGAATCGAACCATTATTATTCGCATATTCCCTCACTCCCTTCCCCTCGCTCTCTTTCTTGTCGTCTCCAGCCTTGCCTAAAAAACCATTCTAATGCAGAATTGTCTCATTTCCTATAATAGCATATCAAATCCCGTTTGACACCATTCTGAGCGACATAATGCACGGCTATACGATTCTTTTCTCCAGTGTACACTAACATTACGACTGGCTATGTAAAGGTAGAGAAGAAAAGCCCTTGATTTTGACGCCCACGGGTAGGCCAGTCCGTGCAGGCAAGTTGATGGAAAGCACCTACGGTTGTGGTGGAGTCGTAGATTTTCCATATTAATTCTAATGCGTTGTTTCGTCCCCTCACGCAAATCAACTTTCTTTAATGCCCGGCCACCCACTTCCCAAAAATACACTTATCCGTGTGTATTTGTGGATGCAGAGCATTCATCTATAGTTATGAAAGCATGACGCACAAGGCTGTTGGGCTGCGCACAAACTTTTAGTATTAGACGGGGCAGGGCTGGCAACTGAAGTTGCTTGTTGGCGCACGCCTGATCACGACAACAAGTATGAGGACGAGAGGTAGATAAACACCAGAGTACACACAGTTCGGTTCTTCATGTCTGCTTAACTGACTCTCTCGCTTACTACTTTCAAGCCCATTCTAACCATGTAAAGACACGCACTTAACACACGCATTTCATCCTCGTCCTCAAACCCTGCTTATTCGATGAGGGCGGCGACTACTAAACGTGTGGCTAAAACCACCGAAGTTTCTGCCTGATAAGTCTACGAAGACTTACTAGCAGACTCCAAGTAATGCTGCCCTTCATGCACAACAAGCGTTGGGTCCCCCTTTCAGACCACAAGTCAGGCAGGTGCGTACGCCGGCAATTTCTTATCATTGCGAGCCCTTTCAAGAGCCAAGAGAAGCTAAAACAACATCGTACCTGAGGGAAGCATGAAAATGCTTCCATGGGATCCAGCAAATCTTTTTCGACTGAAAAGGGCTCAGAGGTCGTAACAAGGTCTTCCGCCATTTTCTGCTTAGCGCCGAAGGAACACATAGGAAAATTAATTGCAGGAAAGCTCTGTACGCGCTTTCCAGTGCTAATATTGCTTGTTTCGAAAACTACATCCAGTGAGTACAGGTCAGGCGTTGTGCAGAGCTTGGAATTATGCAACGCTTAAAGCACGTTCAACAAATGTAGCTCTCGTTCACCACCGACTGCTAAATGTCATACATATTATGGGAATGCTGGTCAAGTTAATGGAAAAAAGTTGTGTAGATGAATTGCGCTCACATAATAGCTGGTCCCGTTCAAAAACCGTTGACTGAAAAGATTTCAAAATGGCTACCGATTTTCCGCGACCTTGAAAACGATTTTGTAATGACCCTTAAAAGAATGTCACCAAAATTAAAGCTGATTTTAAAATTTTGGGACGGTTTGAAAAATAATTACAATGACTCGTACGACTTTACAGCCCCTTGAAAACAATCGTGAAGCGCCTGGACTATATTTGACGAAGAATTTTAGAAAAGAATTTGCAATACATTTTCGACGCGATTTTGTGACTTTTAAAACAATTTACGGCTTTTAAAACAATTTCACGACTTTTAAAACAATGTTTTTGGCTTTTGAAGCAACTTTACGGCTTTTGAAACAATTTGTGGGACTTTTAAGAACAATTTTACGACTTTTAAAACGATTTGTGGGACTTTTAAAAAATTGCGACGTCTAAAACAATTTCACAACTTTTAAAACAATTTTCACGACTTTTAAAAGAATTTTTGCGGCTTTTAAATCCATTTTTGTGACTCTTAATACGATTTTACAGCTTTTAAAACAATTTTACGCCTTAGGCCGATTCCGCCTTGAGCTTTACCTGGAATGCAGCAACAAGTACCCTGGTACAACTCGCACGATCACCCTTCGTTTACTTAAGTAACGCTGAAGTTTATGCGCAGCTGTTTGGCTCCTCAGCAGCCTGTAGTGTCTACGAGTACAGTAAACGTTGGCTCTTGGGACGGAACCAAATTTCAGATCTTGTCCGGATAAGCGGTATTATTACACGCCGAAGGGTACAAGTCAGTTTGATGCATCTTGTGGGGAAAATATGGAAATTGCAACTATCGCCGTGTAAACTCAGTACTCTACGTCGGCTTTGACAAAGTATTCGTATGCTTCCTGCTAGATTTATTTTCAAGTGAAATAATATGTTTGCTTATTTGCTGGAGAGCATTATGGCTCTGCATGTTGCTATGGCACTTGCTACCGGACGACCAAACTACGGCTGCTGATTCTATTGCTCCATCGTAACAGTTCATTGTACCATGCTGCTGTTGGGCTACTTCTGTGGCTAATTGCAGTCACAACAGCTTGAATGTTGATCGGTGCTCAGGGTAGTGCAACGCAAAATGGCCGTTGTAACTTTAATGGTGTTAAAGTAATCCGCTTGGCTCGGTTCCCATTCTATCCCATGGGCACGAGTATGGGATGATGACCTGAGAATTTGGGACATTTCTCAGTAAACTGCCTTATGGGATCCTATGGGATGCCTCGACTATCTGCCTGAACTCTTACTTCTTAGCCACCGCGCTTCCGTACCAGTAATGTAGTAATCTTAGGTTATTCCCGTCCTTCACCTCGTGACCGTTCGTTCCTGTTCTAATTACAATAGAAATTAAATTCAGGAGCAAAAAATCAAGTAAAAAGTTGTCTAGCACAATGGATTCCACCTCAGAATTTTCGCTCGTAATTCTGAATTTATTTATAATTCATAAATAGCTTGTTTCCCTATTATTATCCAATTAATAAAAGCCATGCTGGAGGATTGAAGTGCAAATATTTTTTCACGAGGGAAGTTTTGAAGAACTGTGGCTCGAAAACATCTTTAAATTTGTTTTAACAGCACTAAAAGCTCCAGATTTTAGAATTAATTACAAATTTCATACAAAATTCGGAAAAATTGGATTCCCATAAAAAACTCAAGTGGGAAGGCTTGGGAAACCTTGCCTGAATTATAAAACCTTCAGGCCCCGACCTTACAGGCAGGGCCAGGTATTTCGAATGAATCTTGCAGACAGGCAGCGGGTTACCTGCTTGTGGCTACAGATTAGTGCGCTGAGCCCATTTAAAAAATTTTACGCGCGCAGCAAGACCCACGGGTAATTACTACTGTTTCTTTGCAAGAGATGAGTTTATTTCTCCAGATTCAGATGACATTTCTGCAGCGCTTGCGAAACATTTGGTGCTAAACGTGCCTGCCACAATTCATCGTGTTCATGGAGAAAAACGCTTGCTTCGGCGCTTGGACACATGTTGGTTCCTATGCGTAATGATTCCAAAGTATACACAACATTTTTCTTTTAGTTTATTTTAGAGCATGAAGTCCGCCTTCCGGGCCATACCTTTCCTGCAGTTTATTTGCTGCTTTTCCAAGGCTTTGAACAGTGAAAGCCCTGCCAGCTAACGGCTAGGTTATTACAATGCCTTGTGGAGAAATTTTGCTTTGCGAGAGAAACGTCACTCAAACCGTGCTAGCCGAGGAAACAGAAAAGATAGAAGCAAAGGTGTTAACGAAATTTCAGTAAAGAAACTGTTGCTAAACAACTGCTAGTTTTGTAGTGTATCTTCGCTAATCATCCTGACACCAGACGTAAATGTCACAAATCCACGCAAAACCGTAATCACTGGCCCGCCTTCGTTATCCAATGAAATTTGCCTTACAGAGAGGTCAAACGTGAAAGTTTACGTTGAAAATTCAACTCAGCTAACCTTTGGTGGCAGTAACGATACAAATAATTGTCTGCAATTTTCTCTGCGCTGGAAGACTAAACAATTCAATGGCTGGTCTGAGAACGTATGATAAAACTCCAGTGATCATCACCGTATTACGTTGGCGATTGGCGAACATGATGGTTGCGCACCAGTAGCTGTACGAGAACATTCTCGGAGACCATTCAAGACACGATCTCACAGTCAAATAATCACGAATAATGAAAGTCCGTCCCGAGCCCGTAAAAATCTTCAGGAAAGAGAAGTTCCAGGGACTCGGTATTACAGTGTCCTCAAATTAAAAAAAAATTGCAGCTCAGTAAATTTGGGGTCGTAAGCTATTAAGAAAATTGTAACCTCGCAGGGCTCTACTGAAGACAAGTATACAATGACAAGTCAGCAAAAGGACTTGACTTAGTTATTGCTGTACTCAATAATGACTCCACTAAATATTATTACATGTTGCAGTGCGATGCTAACGGCGAAGTGATTCCATACGACGCACAACTGGCCTTCTCAAGACTTACAGTAATTCTTGTCCAGCAATCATTCCGCTGGATAGAAAATGATGTGTTCAGGCTAATTTTTCTGGCAACTGACAACACAATAATCTTGGCAACTGTGATTGGTCTATGCTGGCTTAGCAACATCCGCAGGAGTAAATCAACAAGGTTTGAAGTGTTCTTTGGCATATGCGTCTTACCATCCGAAAGAAATTATGAGACCTTGAAAACACTCCTGGACGCTGAACCAAGCGTGAAGGAGCTGCAAACTTTTGACAGCAACAAAAGATCCATCACTCGACCATGGTGCCCGCTTCTCCTGTAACTATTCTGACGCTGCACTTTCCAGCTAACGCGCCTCTCCATTTGTGCTAAAGCTGCAGAGTAAAAATTGTAGGCTAGATGTTCTGGCCTGTTGTAACTTTGTTTTTTCCAGAACACTGATGAAGTTACGCACGCCATAATAGGACTGAGGTTGCAAGCCTCATGCCCTCGCCTCAAGTGAATGCAACTCCACTTCACTGAAGACGGTAGCCTAAAAATTCCTGCCCGCCTCTTTGCAAGTGCAGCTGACTTCGTCCCAATCAACTCTGTACGGGAAGTTACCACCGTAATGGCAATCTGTACACCTGCAGTTATTGGCGCTTGTATTTACGCATTTCCACTACTGTCATCATTTGGATTTGAGGTTATCCTAGCGTAGGAACCAGGGGGTCACAGGGGACATGTACCCTGTGCAATTTTAGGCGCAGGGGACACGCAATGCATTTGTCCCCTGTGGTCCAGTAGACTGAGATGATATTTTAGTGTGAATTCTCATTTAATGTGGGTAAAACCGTCGTAATTTGGTCCCAAACCTTACCAAAACTGGTTAAAAGTAGGCGCCATTTACCAGTATCAGTTTGATTTTGGAATGAAAAAGGGACATACGTGGCAAAAACTCGACATTTTAAACTCCCTTATTTCAGTTTGTTGGCAAATTTTGAACCTTTGTCCCCTGCGCTCTTGAAACCGTTCCTACGCTACATATCAGGTGTGCTGAAATGTGTGAAGCCTCGGACGGCGACTACTTTTGATGTGCACAAAACTTGGACTGAAATACCTACGCTCCAAAGTAATAGAATTTTCATGGCTGGGACTGATATCACACCGCAACATTTCTCTCTTGATGCATTATTTTGCTGACTGAATTAGGACGAGACAGAGTGCTTCTTCAAGCTATACCTGTAGACACTTACACGCGGCACCTTAGATTTTCAATTCACCTCCCTCGTTTGACCTTTGACCCGAGTGCTCTCTAACAGTGGTTTCATTTTTGCCATCATCCCTCTGGTTTCAGAGATATGACAGAAAAAATGTTTGATGGGGTTGTCCAGCCGTTTCGGCTGTATCTCCGAAACTGCTTTTAGCAGAATTTGATGTAATTTTTGTATTCGAAAGCCCTTCAGTAGTACTACAACACCATCTGGAATCAACTTCCCAGTTGCTTCCGCTGATAAGTTATTGCCTACACCATGAGAATCTGGTCACAGTTTTCTTGCATTCCTGACGCAAGACTTCTATTGTAAGGCAAACTGCTGAAAAAATTTGCTTTATCTTTTACGGTTTCGGTAATAATTCACCAGTGGAAGCAACTGGAAGGTGGATTCCAAATCAGCCGCGGATCCAGAAATCGGCTGAGGGGGTGCTTCAGCCCGATTCAGCTAACAAACGTCTTGTAGGGTCCCCCTTTAACTGCAAATTTTGTCTGTTTTTAGGCTTTTATAATGGCAAATTTGGCACCAAGGGGGTGCTAAAGCCACTTTCGGAGATACAGCTGAAACGGCTGGACAACCCCTTAAAACATGTTTTCTGTCATATCTCCGAAACCAGAGGGCGGATGGCAAAAATGAAATCACTGTTAGAAAGCACTCGGCTGAGAGGTCTAAAGATGAAGGTGAATTGAAGATCGAAGGTGCCGCGTGTAAGTGTCTACAGGTATAGCTTCAAGACGCAGCATCATGAAAAGGGCGTCGCTGCAAGGAATGCTAGCTCCGGCGTACCCCTATGCCTAATGGTCTCTGCGAGGCTCATGCTTATGCTTGTACCGTACTGTTACGAGCCAGAACTCACCCTTCTGCTACATTCATCACCACCACAAACTATGAAAACTGCTGGTTGGCTCTGTCTGCTGTTGCTGCGCAAGAAGCTGGAATGCTTCTGTATTCACTATGGAGCATTTCATTCACGTTCCATCTTCACAGAATCCACTTCGGCTTTCCAGAAGCAATAAACAGAGCCGTCCAAACCAGTAGTGGACCCTCTTAAGTCATACTGGACCGTTTTAGGCGGTATTTCACTGCGAGGTAGCAGTAATGGACCGTCTAAAGCCATACTGGACCGTCTAAGGCGGTACTTCACTGCAGAGTAGCAGTACTGGACCGTCTAAAGCGGTACTGGACGAGTAGCTTTTAGAAACTCTAACAAATTTTAATAGCGCACGGGTAGGTGCCATACGTAAAAGTTCTCAGTTAGCGACTTCAACTTCAAAATTCGGCATACAGGTAATCTCTGGCACCACCGTCAAAGTCACAATAGATATGGCAACTTCGTCCATACATGGGCAGATATTCACCGAAAAAAGCCCGGACCAGTTTATCTGCGCAAGAGGGAGCACTGCACTGGAGGCAAGTCCTCACTTGTAGAAGCCAGTATTTTGAAGGCTGAACAGAAGGAAAAAATTTGAATGTGCACATGGCAGCTACACTTTCGGTGCAAAAGCATTCAAGAATTTGAGATTACACCAAGGGATGGCGCATAGAATGTTAGCGAAATTCAAACCCGGTTTGTCGCAGTCTCGCCGCCCAGCCGAACCGCAGGGGGCTAACCTTCAGGATATACAAAAACTGCGTCAGTTGGGAATAATGGCAAGCTGCTAAAATGTCCTGCATGCCCTCGTGAGACTATCACCAAGTCGTACATTAGCCGCTATTCAATTATGCACTCGCACTTGTCCAAAGGACCCCTCGCTTGTCCCGACTGCTCTTACACTGCCGGCTATACCTGAAATCTTAATTCCCACCAGGGCCGTCGTCACCCTAATAAGGCACCTATTCTGCGCCTGCCAACAAGGCTAACTGACAAGTAATACTGCGCTAATAAAGTTACTGCCGATGACGATTGTGTCTTCTCAAACCTTCCGCATGTTCCAGACAAACGACTGCACCCTTTGCTCATGTATGTCTGACCAAGCACATGACCACGTATGTCAGAAGTCTACCATCAATCAGAACCCGCCTCAACAGGTTCCTTCAAGTACCTCACCAGCCCCAGTGCCTTCACTGACCCCACGTACACTGCCAAACGGGATTCAAAATTTTGCCTGTTTGCTATGCGGCATGCATAAAATGTTGCTCAATTTCAGTCGCACGAACTTTAACATTCCTGCGCACAAAACGCTATCGCTGTTGCCTTGAAACGACTCTCCATTCCATGGTATCCATCTTGCCGCTTTATTATTTTTCCAATAATTACAGTTGTTGTGAATAAACTGAATAGCCTGGGGTAAAACACATGAAATTACCCTGCACGTGCATGATTCGAAATGACAAAATCCTGGAAACCTTCAGGTTCATCCAACCTAGGAGAACAGAAGAGATTTTCCTTCAGAAGTTTCAGCCAAAGCTCAAGCTAATAATCAGTTTTAGGCCCATGATAGCGCAGTAAACGTTTTTGGATGTTACAGGCCCACTTTGATTTGTTTTCGCAATGTTTAAACGTCAATGCCATGAGTATTTTCTTGTTCTTCTTACCAACTCTGCGTTTCGTAGCGCTGGGTACCGCTCCTGGGTGCAGTGCCTTTTAAAGTGTAATCGACTGGTGCCTTCAGGCTCTTTGACCTGTGCAGTTCGCCGACGGACTCTCATATAAAGAAGCACCTAATGCCAATGCAGCAATTTTATCTCAGCAGACACGTGTGTTGAGTCTTGCCGCAATTATTTTCAAATTTGTCAATCTCCCCCGCGTGATTAATTTTAGCATGCAGTTTGAGCATACGTCTTAATTTTAAGCTCCATTTGTACGTCGGAAGACCTGAAGTTATGGAGGACAATGTTTCTTTTGTCAGCCTGATGTTTGCAAAGCATTCCCGCTTTGAGAAGCTAAGTACTCGCCCTATAGCGGTGAACGCTCAACCCAAGGCGTCCGACATTTTGAGCATTCACCACGAGGTGAGCGAAACGGTGAGCATTCACCCCGAGGTGAGCGAAATGGTGAGCACTCACCCATAGATGAGCGAAATGGTGAGCATTCACCCCGAGGTGAGCGAAATGGTGAGCATTCACCCCGAGGTGAGCGAAACGGTGAGCATTCACCCCGAGGTGAGCAAAACGGTGAGTATTCACCCCGAAGTGAGCGAAACGGTGAGCATTCACCCCGAGGGAAGCGAAACGGTGAGAATTCACCCCGATGTGAGAAAAACGGCGAGTATTCACCCCGAAGTGAGCGAAACGGTGAGCATTCACCCCGAGGGAAGCGAAACGGTGAGCATTCACCCCGAGGGAAGCGAAACGGTGAGCATTCACCCCGCGGTGACAGAGACGGTGAGGATTAGTTTAACGATTTGCTCAACCAGTTGTTCAACTAGTTTTTCAACCATTTGTTTAACCACCTGTTTAACTACCTGTTCAACCAGCTATTCAACCATTTGTTCAACCAGCTATTCAACCGTTTGTTCAACCACCTGTTCAACCAGTTGTTCAACCATTTTTTCAACCAGTTGTACAACCAGTTGTTCAACCATTTTTTCAACCAGTTGTTCAAGCAGTTGTTCAAGCAGTTGTTCAACCAGTTGTACAACCAGTTGTTCAACCATTTTTTCAACCAGTTGTACAACCAGTTGTTCAACCAGTTGTTCAAGCAGTTGTTCAAGCAGTTGTTCAAGCAGTTGTTCAACCAGTTGTTCAACCAGTTGTTCAACCAGTTGTTCAAGCAGTTGTTCAACCAGTTGTTCAACCAGTTGTTCAACCAGTTGTTCAACCATTTTTTCAACCATTAGTTTAACCATTAGTTCAAGCATTTGTTCAACACTCTGGTCAACCATTTGTTCAACCATCTGGTCAACCATTTGTTCAACCATTTGTTCAACCATCTGGTCAACCATTTGTTCAACCATTTGTTCAACCATCTGGTCAACCATTTTTTCATTCAGCTGTTCAACCATTAAATGATTTAATCAACTTCATTCACCCCAGCTTTCTGTAGTTCACTCCAGGGTGATTGAAATTCACCCTATTTAAATGTAGTTCACCCCATGTGAATAGAGTTCACCCCATGTGAATAGAGTTCACCCCATGTGAATAGGGTTCACCCCAGGCGAATAGAGTTCACCGCAGGAAAATGAAGTTAATCCCAGTTAAACGAAGTTCACCCGAGGTGAGTGGACCGGACCAGCCGTTTGTACGTAGGAAGATCTGAAACTATAGAGGACAATGTTTCTTTTGTCAGCCTGATATTTGCAAAGCATTCGCACTTTGAGAAGCTAAGTACTCGCCCTAAAGCGGTGAACGCTCAACCCAAGGGGTCCGAAATTTTGAGCACTCACCCCGAGATGCGCGAAACGGTGAGCATTCACCCCGAGGTGAGCGAAATGGTGAGCACTCACCCCCAGATGAGCGAAATGGTGAGCATTCACCCCGAGGTGAGCAAAACGGTGAGCATTCACCCCGAGGGAAGCGAAACGGTGAGCATTCACCCCGCGGTGAGAGAGACGGTGAGCATTAGTTTAACGATTTGCTCAACCAGTTGTTCAACTAGTTTTTCAACCATTTGTTTAACCACCTGTTCAACCACCTGTTCAACCAGCTATTCAACCATTTGTTCAACCAGCTATTCAACCGTTTGTTCAACCACCTGTTCAACCAGTTGTTCAACCATTTTGTCAACCAGTTGTTCAACCAGTTGTTCAACTAGTTGTTCAACCAGTTGTTCAACCAGTTGTTCAACCAGTTGTTCAACCAGTTGTTCAACCAGTTGTTCAACCAGTTG
>JAQFYD010001210.1:0-13062 GCA_034694225.1 Bourletiella hortensis
TCCCTTCCCTGCAATTCCTGTTTTATTTCCAACTGATTCCGCTGAAAGCAACTCTTCATTAACTTTCTCCATTATTCACCCGCTTTCTGCCTTTCACCTGTGCTAATAATGCAACAGGTAACGTATCTATGAAAAATTAACGTAACTTTTGTACACTACTGGCATTTGGAAACAGATGGATGGATTCGGAACATGAATATTTTATTATCTTTACATGGCGTTAAATTTTCATGACGGATCAATACACCGTTTTGTTCTAATTTGGGATACGGCAAGGTCTAGCGCCTCATTTTACTGCACAAACTTATGCTGCTCTGTTTGGCACTGACCTTAGCAATATTTCTCTTTAAAAGCTTACGTATGTACATCAGCAATGGTACTTTGTTATTGCGGGTAAAGGAGAAAATCCTATGTGGGTGCATAGGGATTTATTGAGGCGTACATAAGAGTACGTTGCAACGTGTTGGTTGAGGGGGGACTCTTTATACGAAAACTTGATTAGTTTCCAGGACCACTAAGCTGTAGTGTTTTCGGCCCACAATCATCGCCATCGCTATTTGCAATCTAACAAACGAATCCAAATAGTCTCTTTAAAAGCCGGTGCGAGAGAAAAATCGATGAATTGATGACGTCCTGTTACAACAAAGCGTAAAGGCATGACTGGCTTATCTTATCGAAATATCATGATTCCCGTAAAATGTGTAACTAGTGAAAGTGAGTGTTGCCGGTACCAGACACCAGACCCACGCTGACAAAAGAAATAAAAGTAGCTATCGTGAATCAATGCCATGTATAGCATCCTTCTGCAGTTAGTTTTTCAGTCTACCGCGAAGCATATGAGAGCATTGCCCGACTCATTTCCGAAGTCCGCAGGGTGGGCGTATATCCAATACTTTGAATATGCTTGGCATCTCTAAAAAATGTATTGCCTCTGACCTGAGTCATAGTTCACTGATCATGAGATTCCCTCTTAAACTTTGGGGCAAAAAGTTGATAAAGATTACAATCTGTCTTGGCCTCAAAGGGGGACATGTAGAATTTCGTTGACATGGAGCGACTACCATCTCATACGCTTGCAATTCCTATGTGTAAGCCAAAAACTTTGTAATTGTTAGGTGCACTAGGGTAAAATGTAGCCAAGTTCAGCCAGGGGCTGAATTAGTTGCTATATTTTAATATTCTTGCGAAAGTAGAGGCACAGGCGGGTGGACAAGGGAAGGTAAAGAGAAAGTTTTAAAGATTTGTCATCCAGGAATAACAGCTTGAATTTAAATCTGCTGTAGAAGCTACATAGTCTCATAGCTGCTTAATTCCAAAAGAGCTAAACTCCACCGTCGTCAGATGCGTGACAATAACGGTGCTATAAAGCAGCACTAAATTACTCCTGAATAGATGTCCGCCCTCACAGCGTTTTTCCACAAAAGTGCTCCAACTTGGTTCAACTATAAACTTTTCCCCGCTGAGAATACAGAGTATAATGGCGCAGTGTTCTTCCCATGTAATGAAATTAGTCGCTAAACTTGAATTCATCAGGGAAACACATTAAGTGCTTTAAAATTTCCGCCCTATTCATCGTCCTTCGCCGGCTTTCATGCAAATTATTTAGCCCAGGTAGGTCAAGTTGTCACGGAGTTTATCTGAAAGCGGTCGGTGACGATGTGATGGGTTTGATATTCTATTTAAAGCCGCATCAACTGTTTACAGTCTACTTGTATCGTATTTACCCTTCTCCTTTTGAAATATGAATCGTCACCCACTTTCCAACCACAAATAGTTCTGGTCGTCATCATGACGACGTAACGTCCCGAGAAAACGTGAGTTTATTCACGGAATAATTCATTCATTCATGAAAGCTGAAGTGAATCGAATCATTTGGCAGGTAATACTGCTGTCTGCTATGCTCATCCTATTGTGCCATGGAGGGATGATGCAGGGGCTGGAATCTAACAATGAGAATTTTTAATATGGTGAAAAGTATGAGGATCGCAATACACTTTAGGCCTCGGCGGGCTCAGTCTTAGATACTGTTAAACGTCTCACCGAGCATCTCAAATACAATAAACGTTACGGTGGATCAAAAAGTTAGGAATTAGCAAAATAAGAAGAATACGTTGGCTTTCGTGAATGAATCTAGAGCGCGTTTGGAAATGAAAAAATTTGAGAAATGTATAGCCATTACGCATGCAGGCCGGAGCTATGCTCCCGCTGGAGATAATGCATAAAACATCTTTCATGTTTGATATGCATAACATTATGTAGATATTGAAAATGATGATGAAGATTATCATACGCATAAATATACATACATTATGCACGTGGAAACTACTTGCTTCCATTCCATGACGGCTGAACAGATGAAGTTAATTTCGATGCTTGAGAGCCACAACCATTGCATGTAGAATCAGAAGGAGGAGGAGAAAATCGATCCTGGCTTGACTTACTCTTCTCTTCTTCAATGATATTCCGTCACAGCTATGTGTATTGAGGAGGTAGTGCACATACAGAAACTTCTGCAAGAGACTTTGAGAGACACGTGAAAAGGAGAGCATTCAATGGGAAATAAAGGTAGCCTGATAGAAACTTCTCATGGCTCTGCCTGCAGGTTACAGCTTGTTTTCCCCTTTGATTTTTATTGTGCACCAACTATTGAAAATTCGGAAAGTAAAAAATAAAGTATAAGTTTGTAGAAAAATAGGTTTCTTGGAAAAAGAAAAAAACGTATTAGGAAGGCTCTTAAACTACACAAGCTGTATTATCAGTAGTTTCTGCAGTAACCAACTGACGAGTAACTTTATGGAATGAGCAGAAACGAACGGGGGAAAAGGTAGCCGAATGTGGTAAACAAAAATTACATAAAAATGGAGCTCCAACTTTTCCACCAGATGGTCTGCCTCCTCCCCTCCCATTTATATATATTTTGTCATCAAATCCGCTTTTCTTCAATTCAAGTGGGTGTAGCCATCTTGTCCCTCAGAAAAATATTGTGTACAACATACGTCCACCATATCTGTGCCATTGATATGAATTGAGGAAAATGGGAGCAATTAGAAGTCGGATGATAGAAGTAGAAAAATTCAATTCGAAATCTCTTCAATTTTATTTCTGTCAAATTCCAGTAGTGAAAGGAATTGGAAAGGACGTTTATTGCACAGCCTTTGTAACTTTCACTCAAGAGGCACATAGCTACATGAAGTGGTCCTTGGAGCTCATCCACTGAAAAATCATACAAAAAGGGATGCCGAACCTTGGAGGCATGTACGGAGGTAGCTGCATATGTGTCGGGAATGACTCGGCACACAAGAGTGGCTCCAATAATCGTTCCATCTCATGTTATCTATCTTTTTAGCAGGTAAACATACACACAAAGTTATTCTTCGTGGTAGGTTTTCGGGCTGAATGTGAATACTACTTGTCATCGTGTGAGTGAAAGGGTTGGGGAAAGTGAGTGTGTGTACTTTCCAATAATAATGGACTAATGCTTATGGAAAACGATAGGTACAGAGAGTGCTATAGCTTGGGGTAATTTGTAAAAGGGTATTACCATTACATCAACCTGCGTCTGGTCTCAATGCTTCTTTCAATGTCAGTCGTTGTGTGGGGAATCAATAAATAGCGGAAAGAAGTGAGAAGAGGAGCCTATGAAAGTTTGGGCGTACACAGTGTGTGTATGTGTGCGTTTCACTGTAAAGGAAGAAGGAAGCGTAACTGGAATGCGTTGTTGTGACGGAAACTTTTTCCTGAAGGAAAATAATGCCCTGATATAAAGGTATGGATCTGGGCGCAATCACTCGACTCCCACGGCTGTTATAGCTTTCCTTTGCTTCGGCCCATATACGATAAAAACAAACTAGTAAAACTGCTCCACTTGTTAGTCCTCTACTAGCTACTACTACTACTTCATTGGACCCTGTATGACTATCTTATAAGGTAGGAAAACAGAGTGAGAATCTAAGGTAAAATAGCTTTTGGACAAGTTACCACTCAGTCTTGGAAACTTACTCATTTGTCAGGCTTTTCCTGGAATCTGTAAAACCTTGGGATTTCACTGGGATAATGTAGAAGAAAGTTGACATGATTTGTTTGCATAGAAACCCACTGTGACAACTACACCTTCCACATTGGTTTGTACTTCACTTATAGCTAGCTCCACAGAAGCAAAGCCCAATGGGGTCGACTGTCTCCTTCTGACTGAATGGAATATTAGATTTTCAAGTTGGCTCTAATAATAATATACGACGATAGTCGGGATGATGATGACAATGACGACGCCGAAGGACGAAGAAATTTACCTTCCATGAGCAAAGCTGGCAAAATGTTACATAGGCAACTATACAATGTACTTTTGTAACGCCTGAGCATAAACCTTGACCATAAGAATCTAACGTAGCTCACACCCTGAAAATCCCGTTAGTTTTGCTTAGGTACTTTACAGCATCCAACGAAGAAAAATAATGCAAGTTCAAAGTTCTTTTTCCAATCTATTATGGCTTGGAAATAGCAAAAGTTTCCAGGAATAGTCATCAACAAGCTGCCAGTTCCACAGTGTCTTCTCTTTCGTTCTTCTTGCCATTTAGTTAGCTACACTGAACCGCAGAGCGATTTCCAGATTCGCATGCAATCACGGAGGAGTGACAGGATGGAATGACTTGCAGTAATTACACACAGCTGGACATGTGACTTTCAGGACTGAATGAAAGCGAATTCACGTGTGTATTATGTGCTTAGTTGTGCAGACCAAAACACCACGGTAGATTTAGTGGTTCTTTCTGTAATTATAACCGTGTGTCCGTGAGCCTAAGGTATCAACAGACAGGTACACAAATGAGCAAATGTACCCATACTGTTCAAACATTGCTATTTCTGTCCTTGCTCGATTCTAATTATACAGGGACTGCCGCAAGCAATACAACTGCTTGGAGCAAACTGCAAAATATTTATTATTTCTAATTCACACTTAAATCATACTCAGTACACAATTGAATCTACAGGGAATAGAGCTACAATTCCTACTACGGGCAACAAGTTTCGCAAAAGTTCTGTCGAACACTCTTGACAGTGGGCGCGTATCCTTGGGAGGCGGTGAATACTTTGACTGACGGATGAAAATAAAGGCTTTAACGCTCCAATGAACACATTCTTTAACAACTTTCACTCTCCAGATGGTACCCTTGTTAATTTTTTATGAGCAACCTGACTGCAGCCGTCTGTGGCTCCTGAGGGGGAGTATCTTACTACCATCATTGGCGATCACGAAATTAATTTGGTAAGCAGAACAAAATTGTGTTAAATGCTCACTAGCGCGAACACTCCCAAGACAGTCGCACGGACTGATGTCGAAGTTTGTGGTTTGTTATTAGTCAGTGATATTATATTCTGTGGCTTTGGTATTAGCTTCCAGCCTGCATGAGCGGGAGCGAAATATCCTCGGTACATGTATAAAGTGATAATAGAGAGAAATTATAGCTCCAAATTGCTCTCCTGCTATGCGTAGTACATGACATGCATTTGGAAACAGCTGTAGTGAGTAGATTGTTCATTTACCTACAAACTCTCCTACCTCCCTTGCTCAGCATTTTAGCTCAAAATTAAATGAACGAAGGACTTTCCCCCTTCCCTTCCACGTCAAGCCATGAATTTGATAGTTTTATAAAAGCGCCAGTATTCCCCATTTTTATATTATTCTCTCCCACCTACCGACCTGTAAGCTCTTGGCTGTTATTTTCACTATGCAATTTCTATGAATAGCAGCCAAGCTTTCCATCATCATTATCATTTTAACCTTATTGATCATTCGTTGGATCCTTCAAAAGGAAGATGTTTCCCATTATTATCTTGAGGCAGCAAAGGAATAATTTTTCTTAATTACCATGACCTCTTAAGCCACAGCAGATTACTAAACCTGACAGGAACGTAGCCACAAATATGATCAACGGGACGCTTGAGACACTTGGCGGAGTACTTGAGGTGATTCAGCTACGCAGAACGTAGAAGCTTTGCGACCTTCTACCGGAGTTCCACATTGGAAGGTGGACTTGAGCCAGAAAACCTTCCCAGGCTACTCGGTGAAATGAAAGCGGACAGAAAAGCAACGTTTCGTATGTATTTTGGGGCAATATGGCTCCTAAAGTTGTGCACAACGTGGAATTGCAAAAGCACCCACGGGAAAGCTCCAATCTTTCATTCTGAGTGGATTCGACGTAGAAGTACGTCGAGATGGTTTTCCTGCCTGGAATCTCTATCAGTGAAAGGATTGCTCAATATAGCTAGTGCATTGCTCATTATACGCCGTATTTGCCAATAAACCAGTGGCTCCGATGTGATATCGTGTGAAAGCCATTGTTTCCCAAAACACGTGGCACGCTGCGTTCACGAGATTCCGTTGACGACAAGAAAATTGCTTACAGTCCTCGTCTAAATGGTGGCTTCGCATCCTGATAGAACTAACTGCTCCTTGTCATGCTTCACCGATACTATTAAAGCCTGATTATGACGCTGACATATGGGGTAACAATGAGATGGCAGCCGTATCCGTATACTTACGTCCTACGTGAGAAGCCAGCAATGGTTGTGCTGACGCAGGCCATGACTTAATTACATAATGACAATGAGTATGCGAAACATGTGCTTACATTACACATCGATGAGCCTATAATGGAGCACTTTGGCCGTCCCATAACTTGAATCGTTGATATAGCTCACTCTGTTACTACTACTACTTTCGTAAGGGCACAATGAGTTACTGATGAAAATGCATTGGAAAAGGCTTCCATTTGTAGCTAGCTCTCCGCTAGAGATAGTAATGGTGATTAGGTTTACGTTTATGCGGATGTCGTGCTTATAAGGTGCACTGCTGGTCAGAGCGGAGAGCTCCTCCTGAAAATTAATGGACCATGAAAAGAGGAGAAAGATAAAACAAGAGGGAAAATGTTCAAGGATAAACTTGTAAAGGCTGAAAGGAGTTCGTCTTTTCGTCATTCATTGGAGGGATATACGTGTAGTCACATGTTTTCACGTTCGTTCGCCTACTCCTACTCTCCTCATGTGTTAGCAAAGGTACAGAAATAGAGAAGCTCATGCACATACAACACTCACTACCCATGTCTCTACCACTATATGGAAAGGAAGGATTAAAAATCTTATTTGCAGTTACAAAGGAAGAGACATTATTGGAAAAAGAAAACTAGAAAGGCGACTAACTTTAGGTAAGTACCCGGAGACGAAGAAGTGATGATTTTACGCCGCATAAAAGTTACTTCTGAAGCATGTAGACACGGTGAGGCTTTCAGACTTGCTTTTCTGGTTTGCTGAAAGGAAGAATTAGTTGCATGGCGGCTTGGTCCAAGAGTTATAATTGAATCTGCTGGGTTTCAAAGCGCAAAAGAATTAGAAATTTGAAGCTGCAACTTGGTCACAAATAGGACATCATCACGATGGATAGAGTCCAGAGGGACGGTAGAAGAAAGGACTCCCTGCTGCCACTGCTGCTGCTTGCACTTTATTGAAGATCACATGAGGGAATAAAGATGAAGATGTCTTAAGAGGTTCGAGAAAGTGTTGGAGTTTAACTTCTCATGTGTATGTGTGTATGCATGTTCGCAGTATATAGATGAGTAATTCTCTGAGGAACGGAAGAAGAAGAGACGGTTTGTCGTCGTCGTCGTTGTAGGATACACATACATCCTCTATACAATTTCTGTTACACCACTACTTGCCAATGTGGAGGAGTTTCTTAAAGGCTTTTCGAAAGTCCATGTTGAAAATAGTGTAAATGATGGGATTTAAGGAAGAATTGACATAGCCGAGCCAGGTGATGAAATTGACAAGTTTTTGGCTTGGTCTGTGACAGCTGGTGCAAAAGGGAAGAATAACGTACATGAGAAAAAATGGGAGCCAGCACACAACAAAGACCCCCATAATGATTCCCAATGTCCTGGCAGCTTTACGCTCTTTTGAGAGAGAAATTCGTTGCTTTTCTTCGACAAACTGACTGACCTGCTGAGAGGGCTGACGACTGGACTTTTTGCTTCCACGAACTGAGGAGCCATGATATTTGGAGTGACCATCTCTGTTTGAGTGATTGTTGGACTTACCGTGGTTCAGAGGAACCTCGGCGTCAGTCACCGAGTCTTCACTTACATTGGCTGGACTCAGTTTTGTACTGTCGTAATCATCTACAGTCAATTGACTTTTCAAACGACCTTTCAAGATTCCACGACTGTTTCTGGCAGTCTCATTGTCATCACTACAACGATTCACTCCGGTGGGCTCGCTTCCAGAGCTCTTCACTTTTCGCTCTGATCTTCCCTTCTTGGACTTATTCAAGTTCTCCCCGTTGCTATGCTGCTGCTGGTGTAGGCAGTGATCTCCTGACCCATCGTTTCCATTATTCTCAATTGAGCTGACAGAACTTCTATCTCGTTCAGGACCATCATCCCCACCTCCGAGACCCCCACTAACACCAGAACCCCCACCGGCACCACCTCCACCTCCATTTCGTTTACTGCTGCCGCCGTCAAAAGATTTTTGGCGAGCCATGGCAGACAACCTGGAGGCCTTTGCTCGCTGTCGAAGCCTTCTTCTAGTTGCTATGAATATTCTGATGTACACTGCCGTCATTACAATTAATGGAATATAAAAGGACCCCAAGGAGGAGTAAATTACGTAGCCTGGCTCAGAAGTTAGTGTACAAGGAGTATCTTCTTTGAACTCCGCAGGCCAATCATTCCAGCCGAGTATTGGCGGTGAGCTAATTAAGAATGACATTATCCAAACGACAGCTATAGTGAATAACACACGTTGAAGGGTCCTCTTTCGGGCATAGTTCACGGGATCTGTAATGGCTCTATACCTATCCACTGCAATCGCACACAAATGAAGTATTGAGGAAGTGCAACAGAGTACATCAGATGTGAGCCAAAATTCGCAAATAAGTTTCCCTAGAACCCATCTGCCGAGGATGGAATACGCCACATTAAGAGGAAGCACTAGCAGAGCCACGGTCATGTCTGCCACTGCCAAGGAAACGATAAAAAAGTTTGGTGCAGAACGGAGTGGTTTGTAAGTAAAGACGGACAGGATGACCAGGACGTTTCCAACCAGGGTGAGCATTATTATAAGGGACAACGTGACGGCTGTAAGTGCAGCTTCCCATTCTGGAATTATGAGCTGGACCCCAAAGCTGCTCATATACCACGTGGGTCCGTCCATCGTAGATGTGATGTTGGCAAATGCGCTCGTGTCATTCTCGGTCCCATTTCCATTGTTTAATGACGTGACAACCTCCAGGAAATTTGCTTCCTCCATTTTTTACTTCCTTCTTTTACCTTTATCTTCCACTTACTTGCTGTTGTTCTCAGTATTAGTATTTATCTTGCCACCCTTGTCCTTATTTGTCCTCCCACACTTTCTCCACCTTCTCCCCCAGACGCAGAGTTGTAGAGGATGGGAAGCTTTAAAAACTTTCTTTCACCATTCACAAGGAGCAATCCTTTTCCCTTATTTAGCTTTGAACGTCACTGAAAGCAGACCAATTTACACTTTTACAAACACTTAACATGGAAGTGAGGAACCTTCCTTTAGTTCACTCTCTCCTTCTCTTCTTTCTCCTTTCTCTTGTTATCCACTCACGTCTTCTCCTAGCCTCTTTGTTCCGTACATCTCATGCATCTCTGAACTTGTATTTGCACAATCAAAACAATAAACCTATAATTTTCTCCCTTCTGTCGTTTAAACCGCCTTCTATGCTCTAAGTCTATTCACACGGAAAATCTGTCTCACTCCCGAGTCTCTCCGCTTGCGTATTAGTATAGGAAGAGGAAGGCCTTACTCACCTCCTATCTTTTCCCATTTTTTCCCGTTACTTTCCTCCCAACAACTACTTTCCTTCATAATGGGGTTTGCATAGTAATGCTGCCAACATATTGTAAAAGGGCTTCCCTCTCGTCCTTGTCTACAACTTTGTCAAGAAGTGAGCCATTTCAGGATCTACATACATAAAGAACGGATGCTGGCTGCCAATGGGATAGCATTGGGCTGGGAAATTATCCTTTTTCGCATCATCACTGTAGCACCAAATTCGTATCGAGTCCCACTAAGCACATTATAACTCGTCGCCGTTCCGTAGAAAACTGAGAGAAGGGGAATCGAACTAAACCTTATGATGATTCGGTTCTATGGAGAACAAAGTTCCGGAATCAAAGTTAAGAGAAGAGGAGGATGACGATGATGATTATGAGAAGAGTAAGATCGAGGCTGCTATTTCTCTATTCTGACTTCAAAGATTCTTTAGCTGGAAAACCGCCGAGGAAGCCATCCTGCCCCTAGGGACTTGCTTCAAATGTCTATTCCAAGATCAATGAACGGCGTCGATGATGAGGACGTCCAGGACGATGATGTTGATTCTGTGGCTACTGACAGGGGAAGAGAGCAGTCATTTGGGTTTTTCTTGCTGAAGCAATGGTAAAAGAGAGGCTGGGAAAGTGGTGCATTGCATCGGTCACCTCAAAAAATCCACTTACGAAAACTAATTTACTCAAATGGAAGGAATATATGGTAGTGTTTCCAGCACATAGAATTCCCTTCCGTCACGTTCCGCACTTCAATCACTATTCGTCTTCATGTTCTTTCACTTTTTCCTTTTCCCGAAATGTCATCTTAAGTACACGGAACAAATAGTCAAGGGTATTGCCACACTCACGTCGCAGTATTTTTTCTTTATACACACCGAACAACTCTTGCTGATGGGATGGAAGTTGGAAAACTCAGGACACACAGTTCATTAGTAACATGGAAGTTGGTAGACTGGAGTAATAAAGAAGACTTGCCTCCTAAGACGCTTAGAATCAATCGAAGCACCGAGACGATGAATGATAAAATTCAAAAAGACTGAACGGAGAAGGTAATCATTGTCGTCATATATTTAAGCACAGGGAGTTGATTGCAATCAGTTCTACTTTTTTTCATCTCACATATGTATGGGTGTATGTGGACATGTGATGAGCTGGAGGAGCAGATCCCTCCCTCTCTTTTTTTCTCTATTTCCTCATGTGATGCTCTTGAAAACTTTTCTTCTCACAAATTCATGTAGTATTGAGTGAAAAGCGAGTATGTGATAGAGAGAGAGAGACTGAGCGAGTGAGTGAGTGAGCGAAGAAATATCAAGGGAAGTGCATCCCCCAAATGATATGAAAGCACCAGTTTAATTTGATGTCCTATTATTCTTCCTCTTCAACTGCCGGTCTTTTAGGCTTCAAATGTTCCAGTCAGTCAGTCAGCCAGCTCGAACCAAGTCATTCGCCCAGATGGATTCTACAGAGAAAAAGAACCAGAGAAAAAATTAAATTATTGATCTCCATCTCATATACCATATGTAGATATTGGTACGATAGTGCTCAAGCTATTTTCCTATTACGATCCTTATTACTTCGCTGCTATTCGAACATCTGGTGGGACTCTATCATTTGACATAATCATATTCATTCATGTTATGTTCCAACAAATTTTTCAATGTCCAGTGCCGATGATGATTCCTCAACCTTTGAAAGAGCTTTCCGCGTATCTACATAGCAGGTTCCCTACAAGGTAGAGAGCTCTAATGTGTCAAGTACTCGCTGTTACCTGTCTCACCTTGAATCCAGCAATAAAGTAATTTCCTGCCTGCCGGCAATGCTTTTGCTGCTGTTGTTTGCTTTCAAGTATAGAAATTAATTTGAACGTTCTAAAAGCGCCTTGTTTTGCAAGTAATCGGATTCTTCCGCTTGTCCCTTCGGGAGCCATGTATTTCATTCTGTTCGTCAGCTTATATTGTTTGCTGCGGTTTATATTCCTTCATTTCATTTTGTTTGTTGTAGTAGGTGAACTACAGCGGGGGAGATTCCAGGGATTGGATCGTCATATAAAATGAACAGAGACTATGACCTACTGTGAACTCGGCGAACTAATTATAGAACATAATGTAGGGAACTGATATCCCCGTGCCAGCACTGCTGATCTTGTAAACATTTTATCCGGCAAGGTTTCACTTTTCAAACTACTGCTTGTCCATCAGTAAAGTTCGTCAAGTGCCTTGAGCAAGCGGCAACAACAAGGACTTTTAAAGTTGTATTTTTTACACGTGGAATTTAAAGTGCAATAGAGGTAAAAAAAAAGTTTGCAAAAGTATTGCGCGCTTGATCTGGAGATGGAGCGTGTTGTCAGGAGCCTTCCGTGGGAGCGTAATTGGATATAAATTTGCATAAGTTGAGTTAATGGGACATACGAAGAATGAGTGGCAGAAAGGTTCTTGCGAGCTGACATAATAAGGTGACAAGCTTGATGGGATTTTTAATGAATTCCATAAGACTACGCTGCCATTGGCCAATAGCTACTGCAGGTCGTTTCCCCTTTTCGACTGCACCTGATGAATCTCTCTTTTACAGCACGAAGCAGAAATCATTTCCAGGGATCCCGCTACTTTTACCATGTTAATTTGCTTTACATTCCTCCGACCCAAAATCATACGCGAAGGAAAGGAGAACATGGAACATTGCACAAGAATTTATAAGAAGCTTCGTGACCTTTTAACCTTCTGAAAATCCAGAAAGGCAGTAGCTGTTAGGCAATAGTTGTTGCTGCTCTTATCAGAGCTGGATTACTGCCGGCTGCTGTTGCGTGATAAGGACGATAGCTATAGTAACATTATGGACATGATGGTCACAAGTGAAGTTCATATCTTCGCATGCATGCACACAAAGATGTACAAAATCTTGAAGATGACGATGCTCATAAAATATGCTGGCATTAGGGAAGCAGTGAATATTTTGACCTCGCTGATCTCCTTTGTTTCGGTAGACGTAGCTGTGAGAGCATTCTCCTTAGGCAGCCAATGAAACCCAATGGCCTCGTTGGATCACAACAATTGAGAGTTTGAGAGCTTTGACTGTTGTCTATTTGTCAAGAGTGCTTTTGTACTTATGTAGAACTATTTCCTTGGAAGTATAGCATGCTACTACTTTTAAGATTGCCTCGAGCGTAACTCTGACACATTTGACTTTGTTCGTCGCAGAGGCGAATGTCATTATGATT
>JAQFYD010001211.1:0-13058 GCA_034694225.1 Bourletiella hortensis
GTTAAGGCTCTTTAACCGGTTAACCGAATTTTGACCCCATTTAATCGTCTTGGTTAAGGTCACGGAGGTCAAATATGTGGTCTGAACCTTCGAAATCAGTCGTACAACGAATTTGGTTAACCGGCAGTAGTTAAGGCCAAACAGTTAACCACGCAGGGCTCTACGCCCAACTCTTGAGTAATGATAAATCTACATTTTCGAAGAAAGATTTTGAAGGACAACAAGTGAAAAGCAAGGGCTACTTGCAGGAGGACTTAGAGAATATTTGAGATTAGCTACGTCTACGGTGGAAATACATGGAGGCAGATTGGGTAGCTTTTTTCACATTTTTCTAGCCTGACTACGATAGCTACTATAGCTGCAGAAAGCTGTACATTATACCCCATCTCTATCTTAGGTTAAATAATGAACAATAATTGTTGCAAGTGCTCCAGATCTAAAAAAGGTTGTAATGCATGAACTACAACGGCCTTGCTTCACTGTTCACTGTGGTGCTTCGTTTCAATGATCAAATTTCGCAGTAACAGGGCATTATTACGATTGCAATTATTGAACTAAGTAGAGAAATAGCTCAGGTAGGTGACTGCTACCAGGACTCCACTATGCAATGCTGGTAGAGAAATAGCTCATGCAGATAACTACGGCCAAGTCTCAACTGGTAAATGCTAAGATAACTACATACGATGAAGAGAATGTGCCCTCACAGTCTAACACAAGTTAACAGTATGATGGGTGAGCAATTAACGATACCTTATTTCATCTCAAGCAAGCAGGAAAGTTGGATAGTCAATATTATGATCACTATCTAACTATGTTAGAAAAGACCGAGACTGTTGCAACATGAAATACCAGGGAAAATGGCCAGGGAAGGTTTCTATTGGCCAGAGAAATATGAAATGGCGGTAACATGAAAGTAAAATATGTTGCGGTAAGCGCTGATTGGTTCGGACAAGGGATTAGTGGGGATTAGTCCAGTTTTCGAGCCCCTTTTTCACACCTTGAAGCCCGCGCTTTGAATAGCATGACAAGCATAGAGGCATGAGTCACCGAAGCAGTGAATGACTGACATGGCGCCATGGAAAAGTTGTCTGCAGGTGGACGTTAAAATTCTGTTGAAGCTGCCGTGCGATGAACAGTACAGCGCTGCAGGGCTTCACGTGACCTTTTCTATTTTTAGTTCTAATATCTACCTGGCCGTATAAAGCGACATAGTTTTGTATAGCAGCCACTATAGTTTTTGTTAGTTAAACATGCAACTGAAAATTTATTTAGTCGATTAGTGACTTTTGTATGAAGGCTACTAAACTGCTGCACGGCTTGAAATGAGTGGTTTTAGCCATGTATACAAGCTGGCAATGTAAAAATACGTGATGTTGTGAACAAGGACCGGTGGCGATAGCATCATGGGACAGAGTGTATTATGTCACGACGATCACTGAATGTTGATATGCGACCAAGGGCACTTCTCAGCTGTGTGCGTTGGTAATTGCTTGCCAATTTAATCTCGCCGGAGTTCATGTCAAAGTTCATTATGATTAGCGGACAAACCAAATTTGCTAGCTTTTCAGATATGCGGTCGTGGCCGTATTGTAGCGGCGCGCGCTGTTCAGCACGTTTCTGATTAACAACTTTAAGATAGTGATAGATTCAGCGAGAATCAGCATCTGTACTGAGTCCAGCTAGTAGTAATGTAATACAAGGTGCAGCGGAATACTACTACATTATAATATTGACCCATAATTATAATGCCCTACTTGTATAATATGGACACTTCATCCATCCTGCTGCCTCTTTCCTTCTTTTCAGCGTCCTTCTCATCAGTCTCATTCCAATTATCAAACCATAAAGTTCATTCTTGTTCTCTCTTACATTACTTGAGACTCACACTTTAGTTTAAGTTACCTTAATAATAATTAGTTGTGCCAATAAATACAACTAAAGTGTAATCATTATTAATCTTATTTATTACTACTTGCATCATCGCTATTCGCAGGAGCCATAGCTGAAGTCCAGCTGAGCTGTTCTTTGCATTAATTTTATATAATCGGTTTGATCTCCCAACTTGACGAGCAGAGCTCTCAGAAAACCACACGGGTTTTTACTAATTTTACCTCTATTGTTTCAAAGGGGAGGACATGGGAGCATGTTGCTAGTTATGGAAGTACGGTATATAGTATAGCAGTAATGATGGTGACCATTACTGCTATACTACAAGGCAAATGAACACCAGCACAGTAGTACTATCACCGGATACGCTAATGCAGTACCTGGAAATTTCTCTTGATAACTTTGTTACATGTGTTGTTGCCTGAAAGTGCAGACGACAGTATGCACGTCCATGTTATAGTTTCCCAGCTCACTTATCCACTTAAGGTCCATAATATTTAAGGGTAATTTTATTCGCTTAAATTCCTTTCAGCCAAGATTCCGTCAATTTTTATGGAGTTTTTCTTGTCCGATTTAACTCGAACATAAAATCAAAATGTGTTTCAAAGTTCACACGGTAGCCGATAGATTCCATGAAAGTTCTTAGAGCATCCTTGCCCTCCGGCACGTGCAAGTACTCCACTAGGATGAACTGTCGACTCAAAAACCAATTGTGCCAACTTAAGTTCATTCTCAATTACGTGCATATCTGACAATCTGACACCACTCACATCTATTTGCAATTTATTACCAAACGGTAATGTCTTTAAGACTTTCAGTTCCACCCCTTCAACGTCCAAGCTGAGAAAATCTACATGCATAATATTCAAAGCTGCAAGCAGGGTTGGAAGGGGAAAACACTTAACAGATCCGGCAGGCTCCAGTCCTTGGATTTGAACCGCGTTGTTTATCCCCGCGGTGCCTTGGACGCCGTCAGCCATTTTTAGCTGCGCAACAGCTCGTTTCCAATCTGCGTTGTCCGTTAGCACTGCATTAGTGTGAAGGAACTCCATCTGTAGATGGGATCCGTACAAAATTGTTGGATCATTTGAGTTATATACTGAGACCTTGCTGACTCACTTCAGAAACTGAATTATGAGGAGAAGCGCAGATATCGGCGAACCAAGCTTTGCGATGCTTTTTTATCAACTGCTTCCCTAAAACTGGGTCAGCTTCGATAAGCAGCCCGGTCCAATTCTTTTCAATTTCCAAATCCAAGGTGTTTGAAAAAAACTGCCCATCATTTGCTCCGCATTCGATAAAGAATCCTCCGGTCTGTGATAGCATCAAACTTTTTCAATAAATTGTACCATAAAAAGGTCTGGCTTCAGGACCGTTCTTTGGACCTGATTCTTAAAGATGATCTGAAGTTCCCTCTGAACTCGTGAAACTTGAGATTTTGACAGTACGTATGGCTCACTCGAGGGCGGCACCAGATGATTGCACCGCACATAATCGAGGACGCGCTTATTAAAGGGACCCAGTTGCTTCATATCTTCAAAGCCTGGCACACAAGTTTCATTCAGTTGTCTTCATTGTCACCTTTACTGAAATTTGCGGCAATTTTTCCCTTACGGAGCTCATCGCAAATAGATTTTCCTTCTTGCCTTGAGTACTTTCTCACAGCTTTGGACGAACCAACCTCCTCGTTTTGAACTGAAAAGTAGGAAAGGACGAAGCAGGCTACTGCCGTGATTGACAACACTACGAGTAGGCTGGAAAAATTTAACCTGCTCTTCCGCACAAAAGCTTTATGCAGAACCATTATCACTACCGATCGTTCGTTTGTGTACTCACACTCACGAAATTCAACATGTAAACTATTTCGCACTTCAAACTTCAGGCGTGGCCGAAAGAAAGGCGTCGCGTCGTGAGAGTTGGGAAAACTTTTTCATCTCATTATTGCTAAAGGATGAAAATGATAATAAAACAGTTTCCAAGAGGATAAAATATTCATACTAAAGCGTATTCGGGTAGACCTTTTGGCCGTGAAGTATATGGGAATAGCGTTATATTAGAATACACTTCAGTTTTAACCTTCAAAGATGAGAGCAGGCGTACTTTCCTTAAGCTCTTCGAATATAATTGTACTGAACTCGGAAAATTTAGCAGCCAATACCATACAGGGAGGTCCCGTGATCTTCATCTCGACCGATGCGTTGTCCATTTATCTAATTGCCACAGCTAATATGCTTGAATGAGCACAAGTTTTAGTTGCTTTCCAGACGGCGGGATGAATATCCGATCGGGTGAACCACCAAAGGCTCACTGGTGTAAACTCAACCCTATGAGAGAACTTCCAAGCTTGAGCAGACGGCGCTGATGACATGTACAATGTACAAACGTTACTTGCTGATTCACATTCTTAGCTATTTTCTTAAAGACTAGGGTGCAAGTCCAGGCAAACCCAAAGTCTTGCTCCAAATCTTGAAAAAAACCACTTCACTTTCAAAATATGAAAGGCACAGGTGTACAAAAACGAAATATATTCGACCTTCCACCAACATTGAAACGCACCTAACGCATCAATGTCACCTCGAGACCAACCAAAAACAAACATGAGCTTCTTCAAAAGCTAACCGGTCCATTGGACTGGCACCTGTAAGGTATGGGGATGGAATCCCGCCTGGCCCCTACAAATTCAAGTCGGCTTGGTGTTAGTAGAACTGGGTGGGATTTTGAGTGCCTGGAAGGCTAAACCCCTTTGGAGAAGTAACGACTGGGTCGCTGACAAGGGAATGCTATGGGCACGATCTGAAAGGGAAATCCATTTGCCTGAGTCATCCTGGTGGTGGTAATTATTTGATGTTTTTCCAGTTAACCTTCCTGTATCCTTTTGCTTAGCGTAGAGAGAAATTCACCATTTTCATGCATTCACCGAGGCTCCCATGCCGCGATCGAAACAACCTCTCTGCTTCTGCGTCAGCAGTATAACTAGAGTTCAAATATTCGGCTAAAATGGTAAATGGTAAATGAATGCCACAAACCTTCCCTTCATGTCTCCCCCTAGGTTCCAATGGACTTAAAAAACCTTTAATAAGATTCTGATGATTTAGAATTTGCACTGTATTTTTATTTTATTTTATTTATTTTATTAACTCACGACCGCGCATTTGGGGGCAGGCCCCATGGCGCACAGACACATTCGAAAATTGTGGTCACTTAACTTACATATAAATAAAAACGAGAGTAATGCGTAGTGGTGGTTCCGTAGAATATTACTAGGAAAGTTCAAAATACATTTCAAAAACACTTAAATATAAGGATTTGTGGCACTATGCCCATCGCACCTCTTATATGCTATATAATTTAAGATTTAAATTTAAAATGTTTAAAATAATCAAAATCAAAATATGGGCTTAAAACTATCATACTGCAGTACAAAATGGGAGAATTTGTCCATAATTGGTAATAAAAGATATGTTCCTTAAGGATGTTAGGACGAAGTTGTATATGTCGGTCATGATTTGGACGCTCGTCGAAGAGAGGATCGAGAGAAGCTTCGTTGGGTTGCACGTTTATGTGGTCGGTTGGAGCCGGAGTTGTGTTGTTGGAGACGGGTGTTGGAGAAATGTTGATACTGTTGTTGTAGCCGGTTGGAGATGAGGCCGCGATGTTGGAGACGTAGAGGGTTGGAGCTGAGGTAGTGTTATAGGGGTTAAAGTTAGTGGGTTCTTGTTGTATGTTTGCCAGGTGAGGGTATAGAAATCTTCTTCTGGAGGCCTCAAAGGGGCGGCAGACGAATAGGAACTGCTCCACGGTGTCCCGCGACTTGAGGTTGCTGATGGAGCAGTCCTTTCTGGGATCGAGCTTCTGAGGCAGTTTGCCTGACCCTATGAAGAACGGGAATATGGGGGAGGCAAGGCGGAGCTGTGACCAGGTCCGTCGTACGTTCTGTTGGGTATTGAAGAGGTACTCCTCGTGGGTGGTGTTTGTTTGGAGATTTCTAAGCACGGAGGAGGTGGAGTTCTGTAGTTTGCTGAGGTCATCGGAAATTGATAGCTCGTGTAGCGCCGATCGTATATTTTTCCAGATTTTGGAGACCAGATCAGCGCACTGGGCTTGCCAGAGATCCTCTATGTTTATTATTTTTAGAATCGCAGCGACTTGAGATGTCCAAAACCTTGGTTTGTCCTTGTATTGTTCTTCCAGCGACAGTAGTTTGTTGAAGATTTTGCGTTGTGCCCGATCGTGGTCCATCACTAGGATTTTCTACCATAGTGATAGCATTTTCTTGAAGATTTGGGTTTCGAGCTTTGCACATCCCGTCTCCATTCTCACGGCGTGGCTGGCTGTATTTCGAATTACTCCTAGATTCCGCTTTAGGAATTTCAATTGCACCGTTTCCAAAAGTTTCCAGAAGTGGTAGCCCCAGGATTCCGCACCTTAGATGAGACAGGGAGAGACACATGAGTTGTATAAATTCGTTTTACTTTTCCAGTTCTTGATTCTGCCCTTGAATGAGGCACGGTTGATAGAGTTTAGTGCAGCCATACCCTTATTGCAGAAGTAGCGTGCCGCTTGCCCAAAGTTCCCAGTGTGGGAGAAGGGAACTCCTTAGGTGTAGTTCTTAACTATTTGTACCTCTTCGCTATTGTATCTGAAACTGAAATCCGTTTTTAACCATATTCCGTCTCTGGAGATGAGCATAATCTTCGTTTTCTCCGCATTTACGTCAATGTGGTTTGGGGAGCAGTATGCGTGGAGGGAGTGCAGTTTCTTTTGGGCGTCTCCTTCCGAGTAACACAGGATGGCTGTGTCGTCAGCATACATGAGCATGAGTGCGTCGGTTTGCGCGTTGATACTGATGCCGTGGAGCCCTTGGTCTCTGAAGTGTTTTTACATGTCGGCGATGAACAGGAAGAATAGAAGTGGACTGAGGATTTGGCCTTGGAGGACTTCTTCAGTGACATCAATGGGAGGGGATGGGATGGATCAATGGGAGTTCATTGTGCGGAGTATTTTGCCGCTGACGCAGATGTGGTGGAGCTTTCTCCATAAGAGGTCGTGGGATACGGAATCAAAGGCGCGTTTGAAGTCAACGAAGATGGCAAAGATTTTTCACTCGTCTATTCTGGAGTGGATTTGTGCTAGGCCCATAAGCGAGAACATTTGGTTGGAGCACGATCGTTTTTTCCGGAAGCCGGCTTGACAATCAGGTATGAGCTTCTGTTCTTTGGCCCAGCAGTAAAGTCTGTTATCTAGGATGGCGGTGAACCATTAAGTGATGGTTTTGATGAGTGCAATACCTCTGTACTTTGCCGGGTCCTCTGGGTCTCGTTTCTTGTGAAGTGGGATCTGTTCAATGTCAGCGAAGTCGTCCGGAACTCTTCTAGCAATGAGGATTTGATTGAAAAATTGTAGCACCGTGTACAAACAATTGTCGGGGAGGAGTTTGAGTACAGAGTTTGGGATGCAATCGATACCAGGGGCCTTGTGAGCGCTTAATTTATTCAGAATAGTAATCAGTTCTTCGTAGCGGATGGGGGAGTCCAGTAGTGTATGGTTGCTATTGTTATGTAGCCACATGTGGTGAATTCTCCTCGGAGGGTGGATTCCCCTGCAGAAGTTCTGCCAGCTTTTCTCGGAGATTTGGTAAATTTTGGAGTTCCTTGGCTTACAGGTTTTCATGGAGTTCCAGAAGTCATTTGGGCTGGACGAGGAGTTAAGGGCAGCTGTGGTTTTGTTGTAGAAATCTTCGCGTTTCTTTCTGCAAGTTTACACGTACTTCTTTCTACCGAAACTAAGATTTGTCAGGGATTCCGTCTTGTCGCTGTCGATGCTGTTTTCTTTGATGCATACTTTTTTTAGTGTCATACATTTGAGACAGCGTCGGCTCTGGTTTATTTGGCTTCGACTGGCAAGAAATGGCAATAATTAGCTGGCAGAAGACACTCAGATAAATGAACAATAATAGCTTTATTTAAACTCAATGAAACTAACCGTAATTAGTGGCTAATTAAGAACGATAACTGTAGTTTTCTCTTCCTTTTTCAGGTCAAGACTGAGGATCATTCCCGCTTGTCCCATTCAAATTGTTTATGAATTTCATGCTGTTGTTGACTTGTTGTTGTCAATAAATTTATCGTTGCTATGCGCAACACCCTCCTGGGCCGGAGACTTGGTAGATTCATCAGATTTTGGGTTGACATCAAGGGCAATTAATTTAACAATAGGTCTTTTATGAGTACCTACGGTGGTCTTGACGTCCGCAACTCTAATGAATCCGTCTTTACCGGGATGTAGGGCAGAAATTCGGCCTTTCAGCCACTGATTCCTTGGGGCATTTTCATCCGTAATAATGGCAACATCTCCTATTTTCAAATTCGGTTTCCCTGCTGGCCACTTTGATCGGCTGACTAAAGTTGGTAGTTATTCTCGTAACCAGCGCTTCCAAAAGTTGTCCACTAGAAATTGGGCGATTTTCCATTGTTTTCGAAGGCATAGGTGATCTTTGTCGAAATTTCAAATAGGCTGGCGTGTACTTGATGTAAGCATAAGAAAGTGATTTGGATTACTGGCTTGTGGATCATTGCGATCCATAGATACATGTTTTAATGGGCGGCTGTTGATTGAATGTTCGGCTTCGCATAAAATAGTTTGCAATGTTTCATCAGATATGTATTTTTCTTTTAAAGTAGCTTCAAGTGAGACTTTGACTAAACGCACAAGACGCTCCCAAGCTCCTCCAAACTGGGGCGAACGAGGAGGTATAAAGTTCCACTTGATGCCCTTGCCTTTGGCGATAAGTTTGTCTTGAATCTCCGCTGTGTTCAAGTTCTGTATGGCAAGTTCCAGTTCTGTGCGTGCTCCTCTAAAATTACTTCCGTTATCGGAATAAATTTCAATTGGGTCACCTCTTCGACTTGTGAATCTCATTAGGGCCATAATGACTGCATCCGTTGACAGGGAGTAGGCAACTTCGAGATGGACAGCTCGAGTTGACAAACGTGTAAAGAGTGCTCCGTATCTCTTTTCATGCCGTCGTCCAACTTTAACGACGACTGGCCCGAAATAGTCCAAACCAGTAACTGAGAAGGCAAGACTACGACGATAAGAAGTCACACGAAATTCAGGTAAGGGTGACATCTTGGCTGCTATGGGTTGGGCTTTTTTTATTTTGCATATTTGACATTATTTAATTACCCGTTTTACATTGGCTCGTAGATGTGGAATCCAATACTGCTGGCGCAGTACATTTACCAAAGTTTCACGCCCGAAGTGATGAAACTTCTCGTGGTTCCATTGAATAAGAAGATCCGTGTACCGAAAATTTTCGAGGATGACTGGAAACTTCTTGTAAGTCAGGTGAGTATTCCAATCTTGATTTCATTCTCATTGTGTCCAATTCCTTTTGTGTCCAAGAATGGTGATAACTTGCAAAGTTTGCTGGCTTTTGGAATTTCTGCATGATCATTCTTTTGTGAATTTTGTTGTAATAAGGCGAGTTCAGTTGGGAAGGATTGGCTTTGAGTTTTCTTCCACCATAATTCCTGTGCGTCCTCACACCATCAGGTGTGAGTGTCATATTTTAGAATTATGGCTGTGCATCTGATGAGTTTCATCCAGGATGAGAAATGTTCATCATTCGGTAAGTCTTCGGCTGAGTTAGTGTCAGTAGTAGTTACATTGACAAATTCCTTTTTGAGTTCCAATTCTTTGGGATCTAACGGTTGTAATTCTTGTTTATTTTCAGTTGTCATGACGGTAAGTAGAGGAATTCTGGACCATTGAACCATCTGCTTGTTGGTGAGAGATCGGATGGTGAATTATTCCTTGTGGCATCATCAGCGACGTTCAGCTCTGTCGGCACCCATTTCCAGTCCTTGGCATTGGTGGTATCTTCAATTTCTCCAACTCGGTGAGCCACAAATACTGGAAATTTTCTTGCATCATTACGAAGCCAGTGTAGAACGATTCTTGAATCCGTCCAGAATGTTTTTGATTTAAATTGCATATCGTGTTCAGCTTGAATATAGTTGGCCAGTCGGCATCCCATCAAGGCTGCTTGTACTTCGAGTCGTGGTATGCAGACGAATTTTGTGGGAGTGCCTTTAGATTTGGCCATGAGAAAAGTCACTTCTACTGCACCTCTCCCTTCGGCCCGGGCATATGCGGCTACGGCTAGGGCTTTCTTGCTGGCATCAGTGAAGATGTGCAGTTCCAGGTCATCATTACAGGTGAGTTTTCTGAAGTAACATCGGGGTATTTTGACTGACTTGAGATTTTCAATTTCTTTTATCAAATTCTTCCATAGGTTTTGAAGTTCATTCGGAATTTCTTCGTCCCATTCTATTCCAGTTCGCCATACATCTTGGAGCAGAATTTTGGCTTTGACTGTGAAGTGTGAAATTAAGCCAAGGGGATCGAAGATTGACATGACGAATTGCAATATTTGGCCTTTAGTTGGTGGCTTGGCAAGTTCCAGAATATTCTGTGGTACTTTATGAAATGCGATAGAGAACGTGAACGTATCATCAATGGGGCTCCAATGCATTCCGAGGAATCTTTCAGTAAGTCCGTGATTTTCCTAAAATTCTTTATAATCCTTTCCCCTGAGATTTTCTGGAATGAATTTAATGGCTTGTTGGGAGTTTGAAATCCAATTGCAGATGTCGAATCCTGCTTGCTTGTGGATCCAAATTACTTGATGAGCAATTTTTCCGTCTTCCACTTCATTCTCAAAACTATCCAACAGGTCGTCCATATAGTGTCTATGAAGGATAGATTCAACTGCTCGAGGATGCTCATCTTTGTAAGTTTTGGCATTCAAGTTTTTAACGAATTGGGCAGATGATGGCGATGAGACTGCTGCAAAGATCATACTTGACATTTCGTAAGTTGCAGGTGAATTTACTCTTTCTCTCTCCACCGAAGGCTGAGATGAAATGTTAAGTTCAGAACAAATTCTTTTAGGATGATGGGATTCTTCAAGTGCTGCTCCTTGTTGAGGCTCTTGATTGTAGCAACGGCTCCTTCAACGGCATTAACGTAGTCCAGAAACAATTCGGGTTTGTCATCCTTGATACTTGGCATATTCTTGACTTTATCCAACATTTGTTCAATAATTTGGGACGGCTGACCAAACTTACGCTCCAATACTTTTAATATTTGTTCCACATTTTCAGGGGCGACCATCAGTCCAGCTACAGCTTCCCGGGCTTTTCCTTTCAGGCATTTATCTAAAATTTAAAACAAGTTGCGTTATTTTCCGGCCAAAAACGGCTTGAACAAGTTACAGTGCAAAAAGCACTATTCTGGGGGTTGCTTTGCCTTTCATAATTCCAAAGTGTCAGTTCGCACTCAGGCATGAGGCTCAGTCTTACCGATTCATCTAACATTAAAACCCTTTCTCAAGACCATTAGAATTAATGACGGACGAATAGTAATTTAAGTACGAATAGACTTAAAATGATGAGTTTGAGATTCAAATTTGGACTTGCCTGGACGGAACTCCCGCCTTTGCAAAACCAAAAGAAAATTTTGGAAACTTAATTCCCTGTCCCGCCCAGGCTCCGGTAATCCCGCACCAGCCGTCTTCTTTATAAGCGAGATGTGAGAAGAAATTTCGGATTGCACAGGATGAGATGCACTGAAAGATGTATACAATGTTCTATTCTTTCAGTTAAAATGTAACGGTTTTTCACGGCACTTATGCGAACAGTTCAGAGATAATCATTTATATTTTTCTCAGTCGTTCCGGTTTCGCTTGCCAATTACAAATTTGCACTGGACTTTTATAAAATTTCGAGTTTCAAAAGTTCAGAGTTAATGACAGTGGAGGGTAGAGGGGTCACTTGAAGGACGCGTGCACTTTGCTGTATTTATTATCAGGTGGTACATATGTAGGGTGACTGGCCACTGAGTCATAGCACGAGAGAACTGGCTATGTAAATACGCTGATAAGAGAGCCCACTACAGATACGTACACTCTACACTGTGGTCAAACGAGAACCAATTTGCATTGTATTGTATTTTAATTATACGGCATTTAACTCTTAAAATATTTACCTTCTTACTACATTTTCAGATATTCTTCCATTATGTTCAAAAATAAATTACGTAGTTTTACCGAGTACCTCCAAAATCTAGACAATTTTCCCCACATTTCCTGAAATTTAGAACTTATTATTTTAAATCCTTACTCATTTGACGTTTCGTAGCCAGCCTCTGCTGTTGTCTCTCTTAAGCTCGGCACAGACTATGAAATGCTTGTTTCAGGAAATTAGGGTGACATGCAACACTTCATTTCATTTCACCAGTGTTTCATGAAACAAGAAATAAAATGGGCCATGGCTCCGATTGTTGAAACTAAAATTTTTGTTTCTGAAATGCCGAGTTTCACTAAAATTTCACGCATCCGCAGACTCTGAAACTCATGAAACTTGAAATGTTTCATATCTCGTGCAGCAAAAGTTGCATAGTCTGTGCCTAGCTTTACATAAACATGTTTGCCTTATATTACTATATCAGGGACACCTTAACATGATGTGGAATACGTCTTCAAGTTCGTTGAGGTTGCAAAATTGACATTCAGTAGGTTTTACTACTACTACACTACACTTTTGCCTCCGATAATTATTCGTGGGAACATGGTTCGTATGCTCTGTAGGAACTTCTTTACGTCGCCTTTCATTTCGCCTAAACCAACTTACATTGTGAAGTTATGCGGTGCCATGAAAAGTAGAGCTCCTCGATCGCCTGCGTGTGACGTAACATCAGGGGCAGATTTTTAAGTATAGCATGGGGTGAAGAATGTCGAGAAATTCCCCGTTTGCGTTTACTCTCCTCGTTCAGGTTTATTCTCGTCCACTCGTGTTTACCACTCCGCTCCTCTTGTTCTGTTGCTCTTGCCTACCTCCCATCATCAACCAGGCACGCGAGCTCTTGAACGTGAGATTTCTGAAAGTGACAGAAATCATTGGAGGCTCTCGAGACCCACTACTTTGGCATTTACGAAATATCATTTATACACGATGACTGGACCCAATCAACATGCACCTGTGCATCCTTCCTAAAGAAATTCGCATGCAAACACATTTATGCTATTGCATTCTTCAAACAGTTAGCCGAATTTAATGAGGAATGCAAAAATATTCCTATAGGAACCAAGAGAGTTCCAGGCCGCCCTC
>JAQFYD010001212.1:0-13046 GCA_034694225.1 Bourletiella hortensis
TTGGTAGATGTTGGAGGGGAGTTGGAGGGAAAACTAATTTTAGAAAGGTGCTTTCACAACACGACGCAAGAGTGCCTGATATCCGGTGGATACGTCTATTACATGGATCATGCTTTACTTATTGAACTGAAATTCTGGGAGCTAGTGTATCCAGTGCTTTCTCTGTCACGGAAACATGGTTCAAAACATGTGTAGCTTCATGGAATGTTCAACCAGACTTGGCTTAGTCCAAGCTCCCAGTAAAAGGAATATAGACAGTAATAGACATCCTCAGCATTCTAACGTTCCCTTTAAAATCTATGATTACGTATCGTCTCAGTGGAAATCAATAACCTACGTCACCACCAGTAAAAGAATGTGACGAAAATTATTGTTAGACAACTTGGACTGACGTTCATACCAAAATGGAAAGAATGTACCCAATAAATGTGCTTCCATTATTTTGAACACACATCCAGTGTAGGCTTGAGCATCTAAATTATTTTTGAGAGGATTGCACAACCTTAGTATCTAACTTCACTGGAAGTCTGCTGTGAAGGTCAGTCCACCAGGAGGGTATTAACGGAAATATGGAATACGTTGAATTTTTGCTCCACATTTTTGTGATAGTGTAATCGGAGAGAGGCTGAATTATATGCTGTACACAAGATGTCAATCATAATAATAGCATTCCCTTAATTAAATTATAGCACGTAGCTGAGCCGTTATTATACTGCCAGTCTTATGTGAGAGTTTGTAACCTTGTACGCAAGGATTATCACAAAGAGGGAGAGAAAGCCCATTAATGGTCCAGTTAAATAAAGCCGTGTATGTGGCACTAATTGAGCACCATAGATGATGCTTGCTTTTCCTCACTTTGGAGCTGTCTCCAGAGTGGACTCTTTTCGATTTTGTAGACTTGCTTTTGCCAACTTTCATGACCTTGTTACGGGGAGTAATTGGGAATTTGTAAGGGAAATAGTGACCATGTCCTGTCAATTATAGTAATTACTATCTTCAGTCTCATAATTATGACTTGGTTATAATAGATAAAGAGAAAGGGAAAGATGGAGAAAGTTCTTTTAGTCGCACGACATTGCATCGTGGTACTCTGACCTTTGACTTTTAGGGATAGAGTCCCACGGTAATAGCATGGTCATTTTTGCAGCAATTCGCATCCAGATTTGCGTGCTTTTCAGGAATATAGCTGAAGATAAAGCGAGGCAATGTCCCGTGAGGCTTCAACCTTTGGTACGTAAGAGCTTCTCCCTTTTAGCGAAAAATGGTGATAGCTTGCTCTCATGAATTACACTTTTATATAAATGTGAATCTGTGTGCTACATAATGTAGAGTAGTTTTTCAATAGTCGGGGATTAGAAGAAAGCAGGACCTGCGGAGAAAAATACAGAGGAGACGGGAAAGTTAGTGACTTTCTTTTTCCGCACAGTTAATGTATTGAGCTCTAGTTGAATTGTGCTAGAATTAAAATAATTGTTATTTGGGAAGGGGAATTGGGCTGTTAATTTTTGCACTATTGTGTTGGAAATGAATGAAGACTTCATTGTGAGAGGACGAAGCGGAACGATGTGGCGGGGAGAAAGAGTAAAAAGTTGGATGAGTCAGCGGGAGCGGGCGGAATTAGATTCGACCGTGATTTTCTGCCTTCAAGTTCTCGGACGCGTGCAAGGCACTGGAGAATAAATGGTCCTGACTGTGACCTAAATAAAGTTCTGCTCTCCCAGTCCCTTCTTCTTGAATATAGGCATGTTGTGTGTCCTAGTTTTCGCTCGCACTGACTAATGCGCCAGAGGAAATGGATATTTTATATTTTACGTTCACGTCACTTTGCAAAATCGTGCAAGGAAAGGAAGAACGTTGAATATGGTAGGGAATAGAAGTCACAGTGCATCATTCTGCCTGGAAAGAACCATAATTTGGCTATGTACACACTGAAGGAAAGAACTTGAGATATTTCGGCAGCAATGGCAGCAGCTCAGTGTAGGGCATCAAGAAGGATTTTATGGGTCTGCCAGCTTGTTAATTCAACGTGTTACTCCGTGTGGGGTGTAATTGTCCTTGATTTAGTATAACAGGTTCAGAATGTTAGAACTGAACTTGAATTAGTAAGCTATTTGCAGTAGTGCTCCGCCATACAAAAGCTTCAATAATCTGTTCCCGAAGCCACAAATCCTCGACTTTTGCATAAGTTGATGTTTACGTATTGTGTGAGCGTCCTATTTATTTAAACTTGAGGGTGTTCCTGCTCGCAAATAAATTAATTAATTAGCCTGGAAAATGTCATCACGAGCTTTAAGCTTTTTAGGGAAGATACTGACGTCATTCTTGCTTCGTTCCTGTAATGATGTACTAGAGCATATAATTAATGAGATATGCGTGCGTTTGAAGGGAAAATGTGATGATAGGAATAGCACTGCTACATAAATCATGTCAGCCTGCTTGACTAGTTTGGGATGTGTGGTTGAAAGAGAATGGTTATAGCATAGCCTTTCAGAAAAGTTTGTTTTTAATTAACTCAGTCTACTTTTACCTGAAAGTTTGACGCTGCAAGGGGTTAGTTGGTCAAACAGTACTTTCCTTGAATGAGAACTGTTTCGTTCTGGGCGAAAGAGCCTGAAGAGAACTATAGAGCAGTTGTTGTAGCGTATAAGAAAGAGTCAGTGAAAATCAATCGATGATTACACAGAGGCTTGCGATGAAAGTTGTTCCTACTACTAGCCAGGGTTGTACCGCTGCGCGGCCTTTGCATTATCGCCTGTGCTCACAGATCCTGTTGTCATACATACCTATTTATTTGCGCAGTAATAGAAAGTTGAAAAATGTGGCGAAAGCATCTCAGTCAGTAATATAACTTTGAAAGCAATTTTGACCTCTCCAGCAATTCCATGAGGAAGAATACAATTAAAGTTGATTGTGGAATGGAATTTACGCCAAGCACTCAAGTTCACCTGTTAGGTTTCGTATAATACTATCACGCAGGTCAGCTCGGGATAGGAAGCTGTGGATTATTAAGAGACACACATCACACTGACATATGCACAACTGCCGTTCCCGTAAATCATTCCGTGAATGTAATGAATTCGGAAGGAGAAAGCTATCCAGTTGTTTAAGTAAAGCGTTTTTGTGTGATAAGTATTGATTTCCGCCTCGTTCTCCGGAATATTTCACTGGTACCATGGTACTGCTGCCTCGAGCCTCGTAAGGTATCCTTGCGATACTTCTTGGAAGTAGAAGGACGACCCACTTTGAAGTTACGGCAGGAAATAAAAGGGCAGTGCTTGAGAAATGATTCAGAGTATGCATTATGCTGATGCGAACCTCGCTTCTTGCTATATGCTATAAGGCAAGGCATGCATGCGGCATAGGTAAGTCGATAGGTGTTATGATGCAGGTTTAAAGCCTGAGAGTTAAATCCATTTAGTTGCCTGTCTTACTAATAGGTGTTTCCGTAGGGGCAGTTTAAACTTTGTGCCGTAAATCTGCGCTTGAGGTCATTAGAAATTAAATTAATTCTTCTCAGTAAAGTGAAACCTTTGAGGGAAGGTTTTAATTCTTTTTTTCTCGGGAGTGAAAAACTGTAGAGGCTTTGCCGTATTGAAGGTGGAGAAAGCATGTTTTTCATCATTTCTAAGAGCCGTCAAGCCAGAAAAGATTCAGATTTAATTCACATTGGAGCCTTCATGTCCAGACGGACACCCTCGGAGGAATATATGGCCTTACGTATAACTTTTGAAGGAACAAAGAGAAGCAATTTCGAGCAGTCCTTGCTGGCATCCATCGAGTTGCAGCTCGGCGAACATGAATTTCAGTGACACGTGCGATTGCGACAGGGTTTCGTAGAGAGTTATTTACGGTTTTTAGTTACGGCTTTGTGTTGCGTAACCCCTCTCTGTATCACGTAGGCGATTTACGGCGAATGAAAGTGGACATGAAAATTATTATTCACGGCTGAGTAATCATGAGAAGTATACAATGATTTTTCGGGGATCTGGTTGAACCACTATATTATGATTCCATATGGCTTCCTGTTGCAGTGTGCCAGGATACTTTTAGAGCATGTTATAGCAATTAAAATGCTTAGGTTGGATTCATGGTGGTGGCAGTCTAAGTAGAAGCTATATGACGTGGGAAGAGAATTCTGTGGCGATTTCAGCTAATTCTGAATCAAATCACGTAGTAAAGGCCCGTACTTGCGGGAAATTTTGCCTCACCCTGTACTTGGGCCCGTGGAAAAGAAAGAAGAAGAAGAGAAAGGGGGATCACTTAAGATGATCGCATGGCGTGTGTGGCTAGCTCCCTGATTCCAGACGGTCATGGGCTCCAATTGTTGTTTCTGTCGCCGTCGCGTGTATTCAGTAAGCTTTGTTACTGTTGTTACATCTCTGTGTGGGAATTGATGTATACACCAGTCTATATATTTTAGCCAGAGTCTTTCCTGAGCAGTGTACATTGAAAGTTTGGCCGAAGTGAGATAGAGTATTGGAGGAAGTAGATGTGACTGGACGATAGCGGAACGTTACTACTGATAGCATAAAGAGTAATGGGACGGTCTCTGCATAAGAATACATTTAGTTTCGCCTCTTTCAAGTTCCATGGTAACTGAATGCACTATGTACAATCTAATCGAATGGCTTTTCCAATGAAATTACGGGTCCACATGTAAGAAGGATGCGGAGGTGGAGAGGCAGAAGTAGTAAAAGGAGTAGTGGTACATAGGCTGGCCATTAATTATGCAACAGATCGTCTCCACTGTCTTTGTTATGTGCCCTGCGATACAAATGTTCCGACGTGCTCTTTAGGACTGGGCATTATATGTACATGAGGTGGATCTTGGAGGAAGGAAACAAGATGGAAATTAGAGCGCAAGTGCTTCAAAGTATGTGTTTGTCCTTAAGTGGACTGATAGTTCGCTGAAAGGGAAAAAGAATGGAGTGGAAGTGCGACATTAAAGAAACATTAATGCCTTGCTCTGCCATCCCACGACTACCGCGTGGATTATTTCTGAAGAATTAATCAATCATAACGTAGATATTGGTTATGCCATGTAATGGATTTATGTGTGAAGAAGTGGTGCTAAAGCCGGGTGAAGTAAACCCATTTTATGCTCAAACAGATTCAGGGTAATTGTGCTGTACGCGACTTCAAAAGAATGACAAAGCCGTTGGCCAGTGTTATAGAGGGAAAGGCCGGAAATCACTTGCAAATGCTTTTTTGCCGCTATTGAAGGAGTTTTTCCTTTACCTCCCGATTCCGCACTGCAGATTATCGGGGTTTTCCAAGCGAAATTGCTTGTCTCTGTACACTAACTGTACCGAGAACTTGCACCGCGTTTTTGTGCAGTAGCAGAGCAGTTCTAGTTTAACACATGATGCGTGGGCCTATAAAATAGCGAAACTTGTTAAAATATGCATTAAAATTCTGTTTCAGAGGTTTTCGGCTCCTGCGTCTGCTTATCAAAGGAAGAAAGAGCCTCTCCCGTGTTAGTGTTACTAGTCTAGAATTCTTGTGTCCGGTTATGTATGTGTCCTCAGAATTCATTTGCATGTCATGCTCGTCCCACCACGTGAAAGGAAGTTTCGTGATGCTTTGGAAGATCTTATGGATGGATGTGGCTATATTAGAGGAAGAATGAATGTGTCGTGAGCAATGTAAATGAAGATTGTTTTTGGAATTCACGCATTTCATTTTTCTGTGGGAGTTAGTGGAATCCTGGGTAGGAGCGGGTTAGGAGATAGAGAGGGGGAAAGAAAGAGGTGGGAGGCAGTGAGCTGGGTCGATTTTAATGTGGTTGATCATTAGACAATAAAACGACAGGCATTCTCTGACTATCACTTCCAGCTCGGTTTTGTACTATAGTCAACAGAGCTCTTGTCTGGAGAGCCTCATTGTGCCATGGGAAAGCTCTATTAATTTCCAAAGCGGAAGTGTACAGCGTGTATGTAGATGCTGAAAGCCGCAGGTGAGATGTGGTCCCCATTCTGGTACGTCGTTCGAGGCAATTAGGCTGGAGAATTGGAGCCATGGAGTAAATTATTATTATACGGTGAAAGTTTCCACTCAAAGATGGTGATGGTACCTAAGGGTAAAAGCATGTGGGCTCTCATGGTAACAAAGTATATCGATTTTTCACAATCCGTTGCTTCTTTTAATTACGGTGTCCACCATCTAACATCCAGTGTGCTATAATAATGGTGGTGATGGTCGTCAGTAAAGTCTGCGGCTCTGGAACGAGTCATAGTCATGCGGAAGAAATGGATCCTTCCTCACTTTCCCGCTCCAGATAATCTTTAACTAGGAGAAGAAATAAAGAAGGCTTAGTCCGCTCTCCAACTTGTAATATATGATGTCATAGTACGGGCTGTAGTTACTAGTTATTACCTATACATTGCGACAGTGCGGCAGAATACAATATCTATTCATTCCAGTAGGTCGTCGGTAGTAGTGGGTCATGTGTAATGGGAGTAAATGAGATTATATCCGTTTTCCTATTCTCTCCCTCTCGCTCACTCTCTGTCTCTCCTATCATCTCTTCTTGCTCGCTCTCTTTTGTGGTGTTAAGTGAATACACTGTCGGTGTTTAGGGGGAAAGTTAAGAAAAATCCATCCGACCTCCGTAGAGATTAGAGGGTGAAGAGATGCGGAAACGCTCTGATGTCATGTGGTAGTGCCTCATGTATTGGAGTTTATCTTAGGGGGAACCTTGTATTTATGTATGTGAACTGGGAAGGAAAGAGTTTAGAAAACTGTGTTCAGTTTTGCGCTCGTTCGCATGATCTATGAAATATTTTATTCGGCTCCTGAGTAATTGTTCGCTTGCGTGCTATACTCTCCCTGTGTAGTATAGCAAAGAGTCATTTATTCTGGAATCTTTTGCCCGGTTTATTAGAAATGTTTTGTTGTCACGACAAGAAAGGAATTGAAGGAGCTGCTGCTGAATCTTGATTTCATACATATCGTATATATGGCATTGTACAGAACATAAGTTATTATTCGGTACATTCAGAGTACATGTTCATTCCTCGATACTGGCGTCATTGTGAGTAGGCTTTGTGATGTTGTTGAGAGATATGAGAATTATATAGAACTTTGGCTTGTTGTGACCTTTGTTCCTCCATCCTGCTGCTATTTATGAGCTTTCTTTAATTACCCTTGAGGAGAGACAGGGAATGGGAAAAGGGGGAAATTTTTAGTTACTTTCACTTCCAGGTGAAAGCCGTAGAAATGGGGAATGACCATCCTGAACTAGAAGGGTGGGAAATTATATAGCGGAGATGAAGAAGGGGAAGTGAAAAGAAATGGTTTGAACCCTCGCTTTCTGTTTTCATGTCGTAAAAAATAATAATAATTTACCCACGTGCTCTGCAGTAAATCTTTTTTCAGCTAGAACAATCTTAAAAATTTTCTTGCAATACTCCTATGCTCATTTTCTGATAAATTTACACACTATTACTCCCAGCATCATTCAGCATGAGTTGCTTCCTCCTCCTAGAAAGTTAACTTGAAGTAAGATGAGCCTTTGTTTGGAGAACTAATAATTATTGATCCTGAAAGAAGGGATTGGTAATCTGCGGAAACTTTTCCACTTGGACTGATGCTATTATTTTAAAGCCCTTCAAGTTTGGGCTTGTCAGTGATCTCGCTCACGTCCTCTGCACTTTGTTCGTTAGAAGAGAATTAGCTGTGTGTTCAGCGGCACAAATGTAGCCATTGGTGCAGCAGGAGGTTTAGGCGCTGTAGCGTCCATTGCTGTAACTAACCTGAATGTGGCTATTCGTTGTGTATAGGCATAGGGACTGAAAGTGCCTACTAATAGCTGCTTATTTCCAGCACTTCTTTGTTTGTGTAGCAAGCATAAATATGGAAGGAAAGTCTGCCGCTGGTGGTCGTGGTTGGTGGGTTTAACTTACAAGGAGACGGATTCCAATAAAAAGTTTGAGAATATTGGAATAAAAGAATTTCCGTGCCCAGACAAACTTTTTCCGTGTTCATGTATTATGTGGAAGAAGTGGAGTAGAACATATGTAGCTGTGAAGAAAGCTTTGTAGATCTCATGTCTCTTCCGTTACAGAATGACTATTTTGGAACCAACGCTTTCTTTTGATTAGATATTAAGTCACTTTTTTCATAGTATCGGCATCTATTTCATCCTAACTTTTGACCCTTGGTTTATGAGCTATATCAAAAGTTTACGGCTTACATTTCTCCGCGATAGTGTTATGAAATATCGCATGAGGTATTTGATCAGCAGGCTAACCCTTCTTGTCTCCCATCGAAGACAGTATGTAGAAGAAGTTTTGGCCGAGTACCTGGAGACGGCGACGACGACTATGCGGCAGTGAAAATTATTGTTTGTGAGGGACTTGAATCACAGAGGCAATATCTCCATGTCCTTTCGGTGTCCCCTGTTCAGCCCATGTTGCATTTGTGTGTGCTTGTGTGTGGAATGACATTGAAGAACTTTCGTGACAAGATATTTGGAGAGGATTCAACATGAAGGGAGAAACGAAACGTTTTAATGTCACTGCTATCGTAAAGATGATATTTCAAATGAATGACTGACCATGGAATAAGTTTGAGGGATCTTGTACAAGACTCATGAAAAGGAGAAATACAAGATTATTAGCCCTCTGGGCTCTTCTCTGTCCCCTCTTGAACGTTATTACTATCTTAAGCTTCCCAACTAAGCCAGGGTACTTTAAATCCAGATTAAATTTAAATGCCAACCTGCCGGGCGTCTTCCTAGGAATCCCAGGGTCGATAGTAGCAGTAGCAATGACAGCAGGTGCGGATACAGTGCTGAATAGAACCCGATGAGCTTCTTAGAAGAAAGGAGTTATAGAATGCCGAGATTCGTTTGGGCTCTCCAAAGTCTTGCTAACTCTATTTGTCATATTGATGGCCGTGCCTGAAGACGTAAAGTAAGGAACATAAGTAGTGTGTCATGCGGACGGTAATCATCCCGCCACATGTGTCGCGAGCAAAGTTAGTGACACTATTCTATTAGCAAACTTTTAGCTCTGAAGGTCAAACACGGCAGATATTGACGAAGTTGTCTTCACTACAGCAGTAGAACAGCTTTGGAGGTCACTTCCCGTAGAAAAAGGTATTCGCATGAAATCAAGAAGATGGAGGGTCCTTGAAATTAATGCACCAATGATTTTTGCAACAGTGCTGCTGCAATTTTGTAACATTACCATTTATGCAAACTGATGCAAAAAATTTGCAATTATTTTGACCTTTACGTAGTTCATATCTGGCCGCCTAGGGGGCAGCATTGATCCTCGTGAGTATTGCATCCTAAGTTTGTACAGACAAACGTTCTTTGTTCCATTACTCATTTTCATTACATCATTCTTCCTTCTTTCCAGCATATGCGAAATTTAGGGATGCTATTACCACAGCCGGAGTTTGAATGTATTTTGCAACGGAAATTTTAGTTTGCAAATAGCGTGATAATTTTGAAAATGAAGGATTACTTTGGGGAAAGCTTTTGAAAACAGACTCGGACAATGTGCCCTTTGTGTCTGAAGGGTTGGCAAACAGATGGTACAAGTAATAAAATACAAAGTTTGTGAAGTAGGTACCACATTATGCATGCCGTGGCCATGGGGAAGGGAGATTTTGATGTTACTGTTGCAGGCTTTCTTGTAATAGCCTATAGGACTTGACTGCTGGTCGCTCCCAAGTAGACGAGCACGTTTATATGGAATCACCGTGTTTACAAATGGACAAATGTTACTGTTGGGAACAAAGCATAGGTGTAGTAGTAGTTGCAGAGATACAAAGCATTATGTCTTATGACTGTACTGGCTTAATAGTGCATGTATGACTGCCTGTGAGATGCATTTGGGAACTACATAAATTCATTCTCATCATCATCAGCCAGCATCCTCCTCATCCAAAAGGTTTTTAACTCCTACGATCCAAGATGTATTTTAATATGTGCACATATGGAAAAGGATGTTGTGAGATGAGATGGACTGTTGTTGTTCCTGAATGTTGCTGCTGCTGCTGCTTCTCCTGCAAACTTGGCATAAGGTTGTACTTGTATGAGTTACTTACGTGAGGACGTTGAGGTGGTGGTGAATTGAGGGTGGCTAAAAGTATACAGCTCTGTGGTCGCTGCCTTTCTGAAGTAATGCTGCTTCAGTCAGAGTTTCAGTTGGAAGATAGAACTGACAATGTGAGCGTGCTGTTGCTGCCCTTTTACAGCTGTATCCTAAACAGTGTGCATATACAAAGTGGCTGCTACTGCTTGCAGTTACGACCACTACTACCGGCACAGGTCTTTGACTAAACCACCGCTGCTGCTCTATTCCTCAGATATCTATAATAATCATTCAGTTGGATTACATTTCGGTCAAATTATATATCATCCTTGCTATGATATGACAGTGTGGTTATTGTAGCTGCTTCAAGATTTGAAACGAGTGTCAACCAGTGAATGTGTGCATTTCTTTGCTTATTGAAGGGAATGATGGGAAGCAGTAAAACTGTGGCTGTTTGATGTGAAGTTTTTGTTGTCAACTTTGATGAGTCTCGGAGTGATCGAGTGCCTTTACGACTGTGCTAAGTCCAATGCTATGAATATTAGAGGAACTCGTACTTATTTCTACGGTGTCCTTATTGGCTTGAATATATGCCTGCAGTAATAATAATAATTGATAAATGAAGATAGAGATAAAAGAATAAAAAGCCGTGCTGAAAAGAGGCGTGAGAATAAGAAGTTGAGAAGGGAGAAGGCTGCTGCTTAATCTTCGGATTAAGGACGAGAGGAGAAGAAATTGAATTATTTGTGATTGTAAACAGTTGTTGTTGGCTTGGGATTAGCCTGTTTGTACAGAATCAGCTGCTGGAGTTTGTAAATCGTCAGAAATCACTATTGCTTTCAACCACGTGATATTATTATTCTCTTACGGTTGATTAGCTATCATTCAATGTGTGCTTTACGTTTATAGTTGTTGACATGGTGTATCTTTCGTGAACATTTGTAATCATTGAGAACAGAAGACGAGGAGGAGCACGAGTTATTCGTGAACTGTGCGCCATAAAGGATCAGAGTTTGTAATAGTAATTATTATTATTATAAATTCTGGAGGACAATTATTTCTCTGTGTTTCTTTTTGGCTTTGATGGTGATCATTAAAGGAAAGGTTAATGATTGAAAAGGGGAGAAGAAGAAGACGGTGAACTTGAACTGTAGCAGAGGAGAAGTCAAAATTTAGTGATTAGGCTCTTTGTAGTCTGAGAAAATTAAGAGTTTTATCGTCGTGCTTTATGAATATTGTTATTATTGCCATTGGATCTGGTCCCGAAATTTGAGGAACAGTTAATGTTGGATTTTATTTCCTTCTCTTGTACTACTGGAGATTGCATCGTTTGCTGGGATACGACACCGCGACTGGTGGAGGAATTGCTGTTATCTTGCTGCCACTCATTAAATAGCTGCTCATCCGTTATATTTATGCCATTTCAACTGCTCAGTTTCATCAATGAAGTATTTTGAATTGAACAGAATGTTTGTCATCAATCTTGTATGGTAAGTACAGTAGTTTTAACTTTGTAATTTATACTTTCGTCCTCATGAACAGGCAATATCATCTCATCAATGAATTAGCTCATCAGCTGCTGTGTTGGTCAAGTCGATCGGCAATTGTTTCTGATAGTGGATCGAAGGGGATGGGGATTTTGTATGTTTATGAATGAAATGGGCAATTTTCTGTTTATTCTCTTGAAAGACAGGATTATATTGCAATAGTTATCGTTTGAAGAATTTAATGGAATTTGTAGTCTTTGGAAGTAGTTTGGTCTGATTGAAATCGGTCTTATCCTAATTTTCCTCTGGCACGAAGTTCCCATGACTGGGGTCGTTTCATTTTGCTCTTCTTCTTTCTGGTAAAGTTACTGCAGAAACTTTGGAAACATGTTTTAGCAAGGAAGTCCCTTCTGTAGAGGAGAGAAACAATGGCCTGGTAAATTAACTGTTAGTATGTCTGTGGCTGGTCATTTATTTGATGGTACTGAGAAGAAATTTGGTGGGATTTTCTAGGATGTTTACATACAGGCTACAACTACTTGTTATTGTTGCTTTTGGCCATTTAGCCATTATTGTCATTTGAGGTTATTTGAGAAAGCCATAGAGCTATGGGATGGAAGGATGGAGCAAGAAGTGTCTTTGGTTTAGATTCTGGTCAACAGTTGTATAACCTTATGCATGTGTAATATACAGTGATAAAGGAAGGAAATATTCCACTTGATTCAGAGCAGGAGGAGGAGGATAAACAGGTGCATTGACGATTATTGTTATTAATATTCCCCTACAATACAATGTGAACGAGAAAGTCAGTTGGTATTATTTGCAAAATGCAAGTCGGCACAGGTTCGTTTGACTGTTAGTTGTGTGACGAGTTTTTTCCATTATGATGCGCAGAGCAGTGTGATATTAAGTTTAGCTGATCAAATTCCTTCTTATTTTCAATAGGACGGCCACGTAGGGGGAGGGAGTTGAATAACAAATGGATTTCATTTCTGCTAACAAAAGCTGGCACACAGGGCTCTGCTAATATATGAATAGAACATGATTTTCTCAAATGACTCTCGTCCTTCAAATGAATTCGAAAAGAGTCGGTTAGTAGAATTAAGATTGGATTTTCAGGTAGAATGCACTAGGACCAACTGTCAGTTGGGAAATTTAAATAAAAAAATTGATTGAAATATGCAAAATTGCTCGTGCTGCTCAGGTGTGCGGCTGAGCCTGGGAGTCAGTGTCGATTTATTGGTGGTCCAAGCTATTGCCTTTAGCTTCCGTCTTCAAGGCTCTAGCTATACGGATGTGAATAATAATTGATGCTGCTGTAGTAAATTTGGGCGCTTGAGGATTATGTCCCACACAGGTTTTACGTCGCCATAATCAGTGGCTCTCTGTTTGTCTGTGTTATGGCGTCAGTCCTATGGTTCGTTACAAAATTGAGTGTGGTTCGTATAACGGGGCATTAAAACATTAAGGACGGGCCTCATTTCTGACCATTGATGGCTTTGAGGATGGGTTT
>JAQFYD010001213.1:0-13042 GCA_034694225.1 Bourletiella hortensis
AACAAGAAGGCTTAGGAGGTCCGTTGGTTACTTGTCTACTTTGCTTCCTTAGTGGGAGTCATGTGCGAAATGTTTGTATTAAACCCCGTGCACATAGCCATGGTGCATACCAATTATGTAGAGACAGAGGTATTAACAGGGCGCGGTGCTAGTCTCATTCTCTCTCTCGCAATACTCTTACGTTCTTCTGTGTATGTCTCTGACATTTCCTCCTGGGCTGAGTACACTGGAATGGAAGTGGAGGAGTAGGAGGAGTTGCAGTAGGAGCAACAACTGCAGGAAGATGTGGGAAGGAAGGATTGAGAAAAACTTTTTGAAATATAGGAACGAGAGTTATATATGGGTGTATGAAAAGGACATGAGTACAAGAATGTAATGCTTTGCAGTAGCAACTGCTAATACTAGTTTTCCGCCTGTTGGAGAGAGTTGGCTTTCAACGGATGCGGTAACGTCAGGGCTTAATTTATTAGAAACTGGATTAACTTTTATCTGACAATGCCATACAGCCTGGTCGGTTGGTTGGTGTTGGAGAGAGAGAGAAAGGAAAAAAAACTCCTTGCTGTTCTCCTTTCTTGATTTCCGGAGACATCAAATTTGTACATTATAAGGAACAGCTGGCCGGTAGTGCTAAGATGATATGAAATTTTTCTGTATATTCCGAGCGTGTCTGGAGATGTAGACGGGTCTGGTGTTTACTATCACAAGTCCACATCGCTTACACGTACGATGATTCGTTAAGATACATGGGTTCCCGTCTAGTCTCAAATAATGATTCTCTAATCATCATCGTTTCGGTCCACGTCTTTGTCGTTGTCGTTGTCGTCGTCGCTCTTGTCACCAAAATCGTCGTCGTCAGCTTTCCATGATTTATTTCTCTAAATGAGTTGGAAAAACAGGGACCCAATGATGATGATGATGCACTTGTCTCACTCACGTTCTTTCCAGGGACATGTCAAGTACAAATGGAGACCATGTGACTGTATTGTAGTTGTCGTCTCGGCTGACAGAAAGGTTTGCTTGAAGCTGTAAATTTTTAGCTTGACAGACGCCGAGTCAACTATATACTACCACTTGCAAATATGACGGAAAGGGCCAGAGGTGGAGGAGATGTGTATAGGAAATTGTATGGGAAGAGTTTAAATAAATAATGGGCAGCAAAGAAGTGTGGATGATAATGTCAAAAGTGTTATGTTTCAGAGTGAGAATACTAGCTACGTGTATTCTGGTTAGCTGAAGGAGGCTTTTAAGGATGATTTTTGTAACCGGAGACTCGAGGCGATAATGGGGGTCGGTGTGCGAGCGATATTAAATTAATTGTAAGATAAATATTAGCTTGTCTACAGGGAACTGGTTTGCTTCCTCTGATAACCAAGTTAGTTGAAACTCTGAAGTTAAGGTGTTCTCTCACAGTTTCGCACAGAGAGAGAAAGTGCGAGGGATGCAGAGAAGAGAGAGAGAAAGAGAGAATGTTAGCTGCCGTTTGGCCTGGTTTGTTGTGGTGTTGATGTAATTGATTGATGAAGCAAAGTATATAAGAGAAAAGGGAGATGGGTTCGGCTTGAGTGTTAGCTGAACGACGACTACAGTAGGGTGTAACCATTAGATCGGAATTGCACACACATGCACACACGTGGAAGAGGAAAAGCTCATAAGGCATATTATATAGGATAGCTTCGTTTGAGAACAGCGGGAGTAAGAGTAGACTAGACCATTAGTTGTGTTACTGCTACTCCTGCCAGATATATTATATAGAATGCTGCTGCTTCTGCTGCTGCTGTAACGGAGAGGAGGGTTAGCAAAGATTCAAACTAGAACTCCATGGAAGAATTAATGGTGAAAGTTACTCGCTTGTAGGACGACGATGGTGTCTGTACCAGTGTGTGTGTTTGTGTGTATGCACATGAATGTATGTGTGTGTTTGTGCTAGAGCGAGAGGGGGAAAGAGAGAGAGAGAAAGTTCCCCTTGGTGAAAATCGATTGGGGCGTGTAGGGTAATGTGCCTGTTGTTGCTGTGGAGAGATGGTTGAATCCTGTTGAAAAAGTTGGAAAAAGACCAGGAGAAAATTATTGCATGAATTTTAAGTGTAATATGGCCCCTCATAATGTTAAACTTTTAACAATTAAGAGTAAATTCTCTAACCCTTGAGAGCAGTACAAGGAAAATGTTCAGATAATTGTTTTTATTTGTGCGGGATGGCGTAACGAAATTTTCCCCCATGATGATATATAAAGGCTTGTGAGGAAACAGTGTGTGGCATCCTGAGAATATGCGTAAAAGAATGTGTGTATGGAGTATATGGAGGAAATGAGAGAGTATTAATATCATGCGAGATGATTATGTCAAAGTATTATAAAAGTATACAACACGTGGGCAGGAAATATGACATAAGTATGCAGTATGTGCCTTTCGCCTTGCTGCTTTAATGGTCCGAATGGTTTTAAGAGGCAGTGGTGGTGGTGGCGGCGATGGTGGTGGGCATAGAATTTGCTGTAGCTGCTCTGTGTGGCGGTTTTTGGGGACGATTCAGAGTTTCGCACTAGATTTCCTTCTGACTGGTGGGCAATGGAGGATGAGGAAGGGCGACAGAATAGGATTTTTCAGAGTATAGCTTAATGACCATGTGGGACCGTAGGCGCTTGTTCGGGCTTTTGTGCTCACTTCCGCCTTGCTCTCCAAATTAAATGTGACCAGCGGGGCAGGGGCATTGAATAGAGGAGAGAGGACTGAGAATGGGTTGCATGTGTGTTTTTTTCTACTTCTTTCTAGGTACTCTCTTGCTCTCATGTCTAGCTGGTTGAGTTGTCATGTATTCATTTGGCATTTCACTAATGCCAAACAGGAGGGAAGGTAAATGCATGTAATAGTGATGCTGGTAGCCTTACAGAATGAGCATAAACTGGATGTAAAGTGGTAGATATTTTTTGAAGTTTTTTTTTTCACAGAGAAGGAAATGATTATGAATGAGCACATGTATGATGTCATGCATGCAAGGGTGACTTAAGGTGTCCTGTGGTGAGAAGTCTATTCCTTTTATCTCCTTAAGAGATTGAGTTGGGAAACGGCGGTGGAGGAACCTTAGAATTTGGTTCAGGGGACATTATATTCGTCGAGATATACGTACGCGTCTGTATAGCTCTGTATGTGTAACACGCGTGGATGGAAGTCATGGATGCTCTGTAGCTGATACATGGAAATTGAGAAGTTGGGCGGAATTGAAGAAAAAAAATAGGAAGCCAACAGTACCTGAATTTTTGCTTTTGTATTCATCCTTTATATCGCTTGCACAGTTTTTACTAGTTCTGAATAAAAATGCTCATATTTGGCAATCCGAAAGCGAAAGCGAACTAATGTTAAGATATGGAAGTAGGAGAGGAGAGGCATACGAGTGTAGAGTAGCTCACTATTGGATACAAGAATGCGGCGGACGTTGTGAGAAAGGATAAGCAGGTTCTTGGTTTGGAAAGCATAGTTCCTGGAACCTTACTCCGTCTTGCAAGTATGGCAAAAGGTTTGTTCAGCTTCCGATGAACCATTCCCTGGAGGTAGTTAAGTAAAGTTTGCTTGCTTACAAAGCTTGTACTACTACTACTACGGTATGGCATTATCATAAGAATTTTAACTTGCTAAGCCCTTAACTAAATCTCACGCTCTCCTGCAACTTACTTTTCCCTTCGTGACTGTCTTCATTCCCGAAGAAAGGTTGGAATTATTGGAAGGCTTGCTTCAATGTTACTTTCTTTCATCATGTCTCCTCTGAATTTTGATGTTTTCCACACGCAATAGCCTTCCAGCCTCCACCTTGTCATCATCTGTCTATCCTTAATTTCACTTTGACATCCTGAATAAGGTGATGTACATTGGAACGTATCGAACAATAGTAGTTTCGAACTACACGGTAACTTTGAAGATTAGTTTGTAGTGGGAATATGTAGGCGCCGTGGGCTCTTCCTTTTTTCAGTACTTGGATGCTGATCATCTTCATGCTGCACAGCTCATGAACGTGGCCACAGAATGTGTGAACATGGGATTTGAATGGGTAGGCAGGGAAAGGGCCATTAGCCGCTAGCATAAAACGGGTGGAATGAATATTTATATGGGACTGCGTGGTAATGGCAGTGGCGGTGCACAGCAGGTGTGCGCTGGAGTTTCAAATTGGTTTAGAGGCAAGTTTAAGGAGTGCAGATTGAGCCAACAGTACGAGCCGTCGTATACGAATAATATAATAGTTTGTGTAACATGTGGACAGGATTGGCATGCGTCCATAATCATGACTACTATTGGGATGATGAGGATGCTTAAATTGATTGCAGGGATGAAACCGTAATGCTAATTAGGTGGTTTTCTTACCGGCTATCCTTATGTTTGACACAGGGCCATTTGAGTAGTGAGAATACAGGTGCATGAGTGGATTCAAAGGAGGCATTGTATGTTAAGTACATCAGTAGGATTACGTGATGGTGATGATGATGGTCGCGGGGTTAAGAGAATTACTGGGAGTATTTGATCAGGCCAGTGCAAAGCACAGTGGCGACTGCGGCCACATCATCATCATGATGTTCATCGTGACAAACGACGCCACTGAGGAGTTGTGAGAGAACATTATAAATCGTCTTTATATAAACAGTTGAGAGACTGTAGCTGTTAATGAATTGTACACTCCAGTTGACGATAAGGGAGGCTGCCTTTACGGATGGTAATAAAGAGCAAGCCATGATATAGGGGTAACTACACAGGTTTGGAGTAAGGACTATATGCCTTTTTTGCAGAGCCTTGAGCTGTTCCTTGAGGGAAGCGGTGGCGGAAGTAGCTGTAAGTACACTTTAAAACGTACACAAGTCAGAGGGGCTCCTCAGAGGCTGGTTGTTTGCATAAAGGAGGGATCCGTTTTAGCATTATGTATTTGCATCGTTCCCTTAGACTCTTAATATATAAGCTGACACGTTTTGTGAAGCTAGGGGTGAAGGGGGCAAATGTTGTTGTTGTTGCCGCGGCGGCGGCTGCTATCGCCGCCCAGGCTCCTTGAAACTGCTTGAGCTTAAATAAGTTTGGATTTTGAGTACCCTTCAAGAGCTTAGAGCGCCTCTAGTGCTGCTGCTGTACATGTAAGCAAGATGGAAGTGGTAATTTAAGTTGGGGGAAAAGAGTTGTTAGCCAACTCATGGATGTGGTTGGCTACATTTTATAGACTCACACAAAGTCATTTTGTAAGACCTAAATAAAAAAAAGTTGCGAGGCTGTGAAAAAAACTGAGTAAAGGGAGTGATAAACGTGCCGACGATAATAAGCTGGTTAGGGAAAATGTCAGTTTATATGTGTTAGCGGCGGTGGCGGCGGCGGCAGGGAGAGAAGTTAGTAGTTTTCGTCTTCCCCTTCTCTCCTTACTCTAAGCAAGACTCTAATCTGGCATGAAATATTGGGAGGAATCATCAGACATAGTACGCATTACATTGATGACAAGGGCGTATCCCCAAATGGACTGCTGCTTTCTAGCAAGAGTATGGAACTCGCTCCTGCTAACGTGTAATCGCAATATAATGTAATGTTGCAAGAGAAAAGAGTGAGAGACGAGAATCAGAGAGAGAGAGAGAGAGAGAGAGAGAAAGGAAGAGTATGCGTGCGGTAAGAAGAAAGCAGGCGCGGTATTAAGAAATACTCTCGTTGCGGGATGAGTTAGTTAACTTTAACGGGCACTTTGTCTAGATGTGTCCTCTATTTTCTCGGCTGTACTGGCAGCATTACATGGGAAGGAATCCTTCCCTTTATGTACATTCAGGTCAGTGAGTAAATGTGATTCTGATGCTGATCTTATGGTACCCTGAGCAGGGGGCGAAAAAGAGAAAGAGGTGAAAGCTATGCCATCATCATGACCCTCATCTGGTGCTTAGTTTCCATGTGACGGTGCTCCCATTCTCAGCCAAAGTTTTTTTCTTGTCTTGCTACTTCTAGTCTTACTCGCAGTTTATTTGCGCTCCCATTATCCTACTCCTTTTTTGTAAGAGACTAAATGAAACTATGGAGGTAGGGAGGGTATGAATGGTTAGTAGATTGAGAGCAGAGCTACGTAATGAGTGAGGGAAAGTTGTGCTCATTTGGATACAAAAAAAATATTTAAAGAGGGATCATAAAATGGGAGAAAAGCAGTCATGAACATAATCAGTAGAACAAGATTATTATGAGGCTGTTCAGGAAGGGAGAAGCAGGAATGCATTGCACGTTTGAGGTACGAACTAATCCCGGGATTTGGAAGTCTATGGAGGGAGGTCGTGCAATGCTGGAGCGCAACTATTGTTACTTCTCATTTCTTTTAATTGGGATCAGGAGAAGCCGCGGAATCCGTGCCACAGTCTATGTGTACATTGCGTTTGTTTGTGTGGCTCTGTGCGGGAAGCTTTGGGATATTAATCTGGTAGCAGGGCAGAATAATATTTATTATATGAAATGAATGGATGGCGAGGCGGTCCTCTTCTCTTCATGCTTTATCATTTGTCTGTTCCAGTTGGCTCGTTCATCTTTGTGTGTCTAAGAGGGAATAGATAGGAAGGAATATGCGTTCCAACTGATCTGATCAATTGTGTTAATTGGCGCTATGGAGTTGAAATTGGGTTAGACCCTGGACCATCACGAATAGTTGGGTCTGATGATGGGAAGATGAAGGAAGAGGCGGGCTGGATGGATGGAAGTTGGTAGACTGGCTGGCTTGCCTGCCGACAGGCTTGCAAAGGGAGGCAAAAAAACCTTTTTTCTCTTTTGCCTTTCTACTCTCATTCTAGCAGAATTACTATTGCTTCTTCTCCTTCAACGTGCACACGCCAGTGGCCAGACTGACTTGCTGAGTGATTTTCTTTCCCTTTGGCTACTTGACTGGGTTGTGAAGGCAGCTGCTGTGAAAACGTCCCGAACCTATAGTATGTACTTGAACACTCGTGCTAGAGTTATATGAGTGGAGACTATTGTAAGAGCCCTGTAGTTTGGGAAGCGGTCTATCGCAGTGAGTTGTGCGAAAGGCTGGACCGGGATAACGAACTTGGATGCCTCCTTTCGTACTCGAATGCTTCTCCCTCCGTACATACTTATTGTTTGGGATGATTGTACGTACAAGACCTTGCTTTTAACCCGACTTTCTCTCTCACTCCGTGTTTTTCTTTCACATCCGGCCACAGAATTTTTGTAGAAAGTAGATTTTTTTCTCGGAACATTCTATAGGGAATGACAGGAAGATTGGAGATGTATTCGTTTGGGTTCTGTCTGACGAGTACTCGTGGAGAACATATGAGGAGAAGTTTTGGATGCATTCGTAAATTCTGCTTCTAGATTCCAGCGTCTTATAACGGGCATGGTTGGACGTGGCCCTAGAGCCAAGCTGAAGCTATGCATATGTATGTGTGTGTGTCTTTTTTGCGAGTGTGTAGACGCCGTGGTTGATTATTCAGCGAGACTCATAAGGAAATTGGAGAGTGAATTCATGTTTTTGTCTTGCGTGACAGATGTGAATATGACACTATAACGGAGCTTTTGAGTAGCTGATTTGAGCTCCACTTGAGGCTAAACAGTGGCGTGCTGTCGTGGCTGCTCTTGTACGTTAATAAAGAAGGAATAAACGACGTCATACTGATTGCAGAAGGTTCATGTAAATGCTGTTACTGAATCATGTTCGGATGGAGCGATATGGAAGCTTTGAATTCGTTCCTTGTATCAAAGGCTAGAGAGTAAGGGATTGTGGAGCAGTTAGATTTACTGAGTGAATTTTGCAGTTTTTTTCAATTAAAGCACTCCCATATATTTATGATGGCGATGGTGATTAATCATTTAGAAGGTCGCATGAACGTGGCTTTCACCTGCCATTAAGATTTCAAACGATGAAAGCAGCAGGTTTCTTTGTAGGGAAATACGTGTGGGATAGGACGGGAACAACAGCCTGAGAATTTATTCATTTGGAGCAGGTAGTTTTGGGCGTTGTTGTCGTTGTCGATGCGAGTGTTGCAGGAGCAAGTTGTGACCATTAACTTACTTGGCGAATTAGATGACTTTTATGTGTAAAAAGAAAAGAGTGGGAAGAAGTAATTTTGATAGTGCAGTGTATAGATAGGCGGATTGTGTTTGTAAGGTGGTGCATAAAAGTAGTAGTAGAACATTTTGAGGATCAATGAAATGAATAACACAAAAGGAATGAGACCAGGCGGCCTCCCTCACAACTGCTGTGAGGCTCATATCTTTTTCTGTCTTTGTCTGTTCCCGGCATGACTGTCTATATGGAACGATTTATATGAACGAGAGTGAGGGAAGGTAAGGAGGAGCATTATGGTATAGCTAGGTATATTATGGAACGGAGTGAAAGAGAAGGTGATGAAAGTTTACTTACCATGTATCTGTAGTGGCTGACAAACTGAGGGTGAAGTGGAAGCAGCTCTTTAGCTTCCATTGCTACTGTTCTCGCGAGAGTGAGTGAGACAGAGAGAGAGAGAGAGTGAGTGAGAGGGAGAACGTTGCCTTCATCGATATTAGACACGTGGCAAAATAGGATCTGGATTGCCAATAGCTGCAAGGACCTCCTGGTGTGTCATCCGCGGCCCAGTACCTATGTATATATGTATGAGCACATGGATATATTTTATCTGTTTTGAAAACAACTTGTCGGGTGCTTATGAGAAGTGGAAGAGAGGAAGAGGTAGAAGCGAATGTATGTAACTTGGATATAATACAATGTATATCATCCGTGTGCCTTTACTTTTCCCTTGCTGGATTTAAAGCTTAACTTTTCACTGTGTATTCTTTAACGTCCCTGCTGTTGTTACTGGTGCTGCAGTCGGGGCTGCTACCACACTGGAACTGCTGTCATCAAACTGTGGCTGTGTGTAGCTGGCTACATTAAGCTATGGTATATTTATATGAATGTGAAAGGTGTGGTGAAGAAAGTTGTGAGGTAATACTTTCCTGGGATACTCCTTGCTGTGCTCTACGAATCTATTATGGTCCTTTTGTCATGTCAGAATGAGTGCTCCCGCCGACCATCTAAGACAATGGTAATTAATTTGGCCACCAGTCACCACCACCACCACAGTAGCCATACCATACGAGTCGATACCATGTTATAATACTGATAATGTGAATTCATTGAGGAAAGTAGTAGTAGTAGTAGATTAATATATTCATGTGATTTGTTGCGTGTAAGTATGTAGAGGTCGGGCGATTCGGGTGGCTGATATAGTGCGTGAAATTTAGTAGCTGTAGAGATGATGATGCATGAGGGAAAGTTTTTCGATTTTATTTACCCATGGATTTTAATTGCAAATCATTTGTAAGGCCGGACATTGTAGCTCGTAATGTGTGTGTGCATATGTGAGAGTGTAGGAGAAATGAGGGAGAGCGGAGGAGAGGGAAATTTGTTATTTCTGTGTAACGACAACGCCGAATAGGTCGGGAGTAATTAACCTTTCAAACGCTATGATTAGTTTACTCGCCCCGTATCTGAGCAAATATGCTGCTACTGTAGTAGTACCTTTATGTGTTTCTGTGTGAGAGTGAGCGTATGTGTCCGCGGCATAAGACTGGAGAGGGTGTAGACTGACTGGCGCATGTATGAACCTAATGGACTAGACTGTATTGAATGCTTGCATGTATACAATGGATGGATTGAATAAAGGGTTAATGTAGGATTGCCTATATGCAACAAGATTCTTAAAGAGTGAAAGCAGCGGTGAGGTTGAAAGTGAATTAGAAGCATGCTTTGATATGAGCTATAGTTTGTGATTTGTTTTATTATTATTATGAAAGGGTCCCGCACTATATAATATATATGGTCATAATAATACATTGGCAGTTCGTTGTTGATGAGGAAGCAGACTGAAGCGGTTGTAGTCATTAGTGGTGTAAAATTTTGGATAGAAATCGCTTGGTTGGACCGTGGTGCCAGCCTGTACGTGTGAAAAGATGGGTCTCAGCGTGAAGCGGCGAGATATCTCTCTGCGGTGTTTCCATGGAACTGGGACGTACTCAATTTGGGCCTCTCACTTATGTTTATTTCCTCGGGCCGATTAGCCCTGAGAGGTCTACTAGCTATGTGAGTGTTCATAAGAGAGATGGAGAGAGAGTGAAAGGACAGAGAAAGTGCCTTTCGTGCTATAATTTAGCCTCCAACTGTGAGCTTCTATATTTGTCTTTGCATTGAAGGCAAGAGACGGCAGAGGGACATGTTACGTACGGATGCATTACTATAGGTGCACACATGGGAGGTCGGTTTGGTCGTGGCTTTGTGAGCACTAATGTTTTAGTGGTGATTTTAAAGCTTCATTAGGACAGTTTGAATGTTGATAGGAGGGAAGAGGATGATGATTATATGTGCCTTGATGAGTGTGGATGAGAACTATAATGAGCTTTCTCAAACATAATGACTTGGAAAAAATTTTACTCTCGCCTTCCTCCTCCTCATCACGTCGTCCTCGGAGTCATCGTCATCCTAATGATACGTTCTATTTTAGACATCTCATTGCAATGAGGTACGTCGTCAGCAGCAGTGGCTATAGTATAAAGAAGAGTCACAAAGCGCCAGCAGTGAAAGCACACTACTGCTACTACTACTTTCTTTCCTGTTGGCAACTGTCATTGAAGTGACAGTAAAAGGAGAGCCCTGGAGCATAAAATGTAGTTTCCAACATAGAGATAGGTTTGTGTTGCTGGTGCTGCTGCTGCTGATGATGATGACGGTGATGACGACGACGAGGAGATGAGAGCAAATCTTTTAGAGTTTTAGATGTAAAATATGTAAAAAAAATTATAGTGGAAGCAGGATATGACAAGGATGAAGATGTAGTGAGTGATGCGGATTGAAATGGTCGTTGCTGTCGTTGCCGCTGCTTTGACTGTAATTGAAAGTTTTATTGTCAGCTTGTGCATGCATGCTCAAACTGATTAGATTTGCTTCTTGATTATGAAGGCATGAAAAATTCCTAATAGTCTTCGTCGTGTAACAACTGCTGTTGCTCCTGCTGCTGCTGCCACCAGCGACTATTACAACTGACGATGGTAGTAACAACGTCAGTCGAGTCGAGAAAAGCCATTAGAACTTCCATCCACGGCTTTTCTTTACTACTTAATTGTCTCTTGTACAAGAAAATCTATGTGTTCTCATTACTCTTGTACTCTAGAAACGGAGTGAGTAGAGCATAGAATGCTCAAGAGCGAGAAATAGGATGAGGAAAAGGAGCAGCACGGCTGGTCGCTGTTGGTTTGGCTCCTAGAGAAAAAATCTAATAACGCTATAATTTTAAGTAAAAACCCACACTCTTGAACATACACATTTACACAGAGCCTACCAGGAGACATGAACACTTGAGTCAGTGTGATGAAATTGTGGGAGAAAATGTATACATTCCCAAACATGCATACAGAAGACGAAGACTGACACGTTTCTGGGCGCTTTCACTTGTATATACAGCGAGGAGAATGGAATATAGGGAAGGCTCTTGCTGTTTGTTCTTACGTGGGCCCTTCTGTTACCAGAGTTGAGAAGCTTTTGTGGTATGTGTGTAAGGACAAACTACTATGGCTGTTTGTATACAGGGGCAAGTAGCACGAGTTAGTTGCAAGGAGTTTGAAGGAAAGAGAAGGAGAGGAAAGAAAATGGAAAGGAAAGGATGAGACTGGTTGGTAAAGGAGTAGGTAATAAGGGTAATTTGCCCGTAATTTGCTCAGTGTCCTGACTCTGAGTAATGGCTAAGAAGAGTTTGAGAAAATAAACCTTTCAACCTCGCCATCGGTTCCCTGTCTCTTTTTTTTTCTCTCTCTCTTTCTCTCACTGCCGATTCGATTCTTTATTTCTCTTCCTCTCTCTCCCTCTCTATATAGCTTTCACTATTGTCTTGTGTGAATTCTGAAAGGCTTTTCCATTGTCCTATTTATGTCTATAGAATTTATTATTAGTGTTCCATTTGGGCGAAGCCGCGACGTACATATCTGTATGTATGTGCTGTTTCTGTTGTGTCATACACACTTATCTATATGAAGAAAGCTATTCATTGGCTTTCTAGACTCACTTAGTGTCACAAATGAGCATTAGAATGATGATGATTTCATACGGAGAGAATGACTTGCCCGGGCCAACTTTGCGCCCTCTTTGTGCCCTCTTTGTTCGCCTCTTCTGGATGGATCTATGCATGGGAATAATAATAATAATAGTGAAGATAATTATTGCAACACAAAGTCCAGCTTTCTAAGTAGCAAGAAGATGTTCATATTAGATATGGGAAAGGCTGTTTTGGGTAAGTTTGAAGTGGAATAAAGAGGCGTAGAGGACGAGGAGAAGGAAGGAGTGAGTTGAATGTATACGAGAAATTTATGTCTTACCTTGTGCCAGATAACGACAAAGGAGATGGAGATAGGGAGGTAGACGGGAGGAGAAAATAGGAAGAGAGTAAGGATCTCTGAGGGGTCTTTATGTACAGGACATAAAAAAAGTTGATGTTGGGCGAATTACGAGGGTCATTCCTATGTAGAAGAAGAAGAAGAAAGAAGTGGTTATCGTAAATTACAACATTTCTTTAGCAAAGTCATGCATAAAAATGTTCTCTTTTTACGGACTGCGGATGGACACATAAGGAGAGCAGAATAGTTGGAGAAATGGTGAGATAACTGTAATCTGAAGTGGGACTAAGGAGAGGATACTTATGAGCAAGAGAGATGGGAAGAAGCAGCTAAAAGGGAAGGGAAAAGTTTGCAATGAGATCAAGTCTGAAGTGATGTCATCGTCATGTATTATATGGTAAAAGTTTCCACACTCTGGGCAATGGAGCATTCTAATGGGCGCAAGTACGTATACACCTGAGCTACACGTGAAGGTAAATAGACCTAGCCGTACATACAAGAGTACTCCAGGGATATGTGGCACAACTATGGGAATGGAGTGAGCTCCTTTGATCTAATTCAGGTTGCTGTTTGCTGAGTGAGAGCTATAGCTATAGTGGCTTTTGATTGTCATTAGGAAATTATGATTGATAGTGATTTAGATTGGTTCAAGTGGAGGGGAGACAGAGAGGTATAGACGAAAAA
>JAQFYD010001214.1:0-13037 GCA_034694225.1 Bourletiella hortensis
AGGTCGGACTGGTAGCAAGCAGAAGTGGCGCATCCCTTGCAAGCAATCCACTTGGCTCCTGGAGCAACACCGATTCCTCTCACAGTTCCGGCAATGGTTCCAGTGGTGTGGGTTCCGTGACCATTATTGTCGTTAGGCTCATTAGTCCTCCCGGCAGGGTCGAACCATCCATATGCTCCACGGTAGCTGTCCTTCAGGGCTTCGTGGGTAACACGGACTCCAGTATCGACGGTGGCTACAACAATTCCTTCACCTTGGTTACCAGCAGTCCAGACCTGGTCGGCTTGGATCTTGGAGACTCCCCATTGGAGCTCATTTGGTTTAGGAGCCGTGAGGTTGTTGTAAACGACGAGATCAAGAGGCTCCTCAAGCTTAATCACAATTTCATGGGCAATGGAAGCGATCTCAGGGAACTCGGAGAGTTTCTCTACGAGGCCGAGGTCAGCATTGCGGATGACGATTTGGTTGGTAATCCACATGGACTCGAACTGAACTGGTTCTTGACTGAGGTAGGCGACGACATTCGCCTGGGATCTGGTAGCATGTTGCTGAAGGCTAGAGGCGACAGCGTTGAGCTTTTGGGCACGGGTAGAAAATTGGATGCCAGAGAGTTGATCGAGGACGGGGCCGGTGCGATCTCTCATGGAAACAATTACGGTGGCTGTGGACTTCTCCCGCAACGTCTTGATGAGAGAGGAACCAACGGTGGGGGCCAATAGTGTCTGCTGCACTGTGGCCATGAAGGCCAATGCAATGAGTAATTTGTTTTGCATTGTAGCCTGTTCTATTTGCTAATTTTTTAAAAATCTTTGCTGTTTGGAGTTTGTAGTAGTTGTGTGTAGCTTGTTCTGAGCTTGGATACTGGAGCTACTCTAAACATACCGTATTTATACCCCAGCCCAGGATCGCTATCGTCTAATGTCAGTCACTCTTTACGCCTTGCTAGTTTTTACAATGACTGATTAGGCAAGGTATCAGTATCGATTAAATTTGCAATCATTCTGTCCATTTGTAAATAAAGCATTTGAACTTCCTTCCTTTGCTGCACTGTCAATAAGACCATTATTTGCATCATTATCTGAATGAATGGTTTTGGGTCAAGTGCATCCACAAGTTAACTGACCGTACGAAAAGGGGATTCCTTGTTGTGGATTGAGTTTCCTAGCGATCCCGAGGACGCGGTCGTTGCTTGTGAACTTAACTGTGCCTTGTTTGAGGGGAATCCCAACGTGCTAAAAATGTGGACAAGGGTCCGCACTATCTACACCCATATCACAGTGATAAGTACTTTCGATTTTGCATTCTTTACGTTCACGGTGTGTAAGGTGTGCTGGCCATGTGTTTTTGTCAACATTTTCAGCTGTATGTAGCTGTTCACGGCTGTTTTGCACGAACATAACAATGTATTCGTATATCGTCGTCTTGTTTCAGCCGCTGAAATCCATAGAGCAGTGGAAAGAATATGTTTTGTTAAGCTTGACACAAGTTAAACTTAATACCTGCAAATAGTTGAATGGGCTCAGGAATACGATGCTAATTGAGTGCATGTTTTTGTACGACATTGCATTCAATAGCATGTCCAAGCCTAACAAGCAGCTGGAGCTTTTGACAAAAGTTTTCTTCCAGGGCGACTTGACTACACACTACACTTAGAGCATTCAACAAGTTTATTTTGACGTCTTAGCAAAGTAGCCTTGCCACGGTGCAATCACATGCTCCTGAATGCACCCGTGTTCCTTGTGGCTTGTTAGGCCTGATTCAAATGCTAGATAGCATGAGAACATTTCACGCGGTAGCTTCGAACGCTTGTTACATGCGAAAAACTGTACTGAGCTCGTAGCCAAAACTGGAGCCAAGTTCGTTCTGAATAGAAAATTTGCAAATTTTGCCCTACTTTTCAGTATGATTAAAACCTCCGCATCTCCATCATTACCCCCAACTTATCTCTTCGTCTTCAACATCCTCACAACATGCAACTGGATCCTCCTGATCCATTCAAACGCCGGTTTCTCTATGGAGGAATCCATTCTTCAAGAACCCAGTTTACCCATCAGCAGTATTCCTACTGCAAGCACAGTTCAAATCTTCAATGACCCATCTGTTTTTAATAGGAAAGCAATTTCGTTCCATTACAGTTAGCCCTTCTCTGTCTTTGCAATTGTTAACAAACTTGCCCATCGAAATCATTCCATATTGTCATCGTCATCACGTCTTTTCCATGGTGAATTGCATTACGATGTGAATTGCTTCACCGATATTATCTTCATGTTTGTGGCCACTCTTGAGGAGATTTTGGGTAATCTCGGTATTTCATGGCTGCACATCCCTCCGTATTTTGAATTATTACCTTCGGGCATGGCAATCTTTCACTTTTCTATGCCATTCACCCTACACAGTGCGTTTAAGCTCCTGCCGGTTGGTGAGTCGCGGCAGTCGTGTTTGCCGCCTTGGGAAATAGAGAGAAAGGGAGAGCTGGGGACCTCGTCGAGGATAATGTCGAAGGCTCCACCTGTGTACAGGGGGATGGTGGATGTGTTTGGCCAAATCATTGCGAGGGCTATGCAAGCTGATCTGTTGAGCCATTGGTCCTATGAGGATCTCACGCAACAAAGGAAACAGCGAGTGCGTTACTTCGGACAGAATGATGGCGAAGCATGTCAAGCGAAGATGAAGAGGATTCAGGACGACATGTCGTTCGAGCTTAAGCCACTACCGATGAGTGTAGTCATGGTTACCTTGGTGCTACTTACAAGAGGACTGGGAACAGGATCTGCGATGTTTCCACGGGACCTTATGTGTACGTTTGTGAAAAAATAAGGAATTCAGTGGGAGAGTAGTGTAATGTGCTCATTTTGAGTACGGTATGAAGGTGATTAGTTATTTTGCACACAGATGGCCGCAAAAACTTAGAACAGCCAACATGAATGCATAAAAGGAAATCGTTATTTCCGTAACTTCAACATCTTACAGATTTACAATAACTGATAATAATGATATCGAACAATTTCCCCCACCTGTCCAGCTCAATAGCCCATAAATATACGATTAAATATTCATGTTTAATTAGTCACAGGTATATTTCTGTCATCTGTATAGCCAGTGCAGCATCTACCCTTTCAGCATACAGACTTGATTTTACGACGTGATTTTCCTAACCTTCATAATTTTCCTATAGACAGCACGCTCAAAATACATTCGCTTACATGCAATTATTATTTCATTGAATAAATGCCAATGCTACAAAGTACATGCAAGTGATACATTCACCCACTCATGACGTTTCCTACAAATAAAAAATGAGTACCCATAAACATGCTCATAGAATGTCTGCTAAGCCTTGCTATTCAGTTGGAATCAGCTTAAATTATTTTCAGTTAATCTTTGGTATCTCTAATGCCAAACAAGGTTACGGCCCCATCTCCACCTCTTTTACGGTCCCGGAGAAGATCCTGCTAATTTAAAACTACATTCTTTCCTGCTAATGTCTCTTCAACAGGACAAGCTGATGTGCTCCTCTGACCCAAGATAAGAGACTAGAGGTCAAGTTGATTCAAACGGAATGACTCTGCTGCTGCTCTTTCTCGCTAATTTTCCAGACTTATTCAGATTAGCATGGCAAGTGTAATCGTACTTCACTTACACTTTAGCGTTAAAATATGCGCGTCCTTACTGATATTGACAAGACGTTGGATATAAAACCGAGATGAGTGAAGCACAGAGCAGCAGACCTCTTTTTGATTAGTCTTAAATCAGACACACAGCAGCGAGCAAATTCTCCTGTCCTTCTAGTAGTCACGCAAAAATGGCGAAGATATTTTTACTTCTGCTGTTTACTTATGTAACCACCACTTTAGCATGCTCGCATAAGACGACGATTACGAGTCACCCGACTACCACTTCGAGTACTGCTAATCCATACATGTCCTTGAGTTCGTCCACCGAGGAAGACCCAAGTCAAGGTAATGTTTTCTAATATCATTTAAAAATACTTCTAGACAGTGTTTTGTATATAATTTTACAAGAGAGAGAAAGAGGTTGCAATTACGAAAATTAAAAGCCACACTTATTGCTATTTTTACATTTTTGTTATTAACACCTGTCCAATTCTATTACCTTCACAGTGCCCAACATTCTGGGCGGACACTCTGCGACCCATGGCGACAATCCTCACCTAGTCTCCCTGCAGGACACTAACCAGCAAAACATGCACTTTTGTAGTGCTTCTATCATCTATCCACACTTCCTCGTGAGTGCAGCTCACTGCTTTGAACGACACCGCGTTCCTTACATCAGAGCCGTAGCTGGAGAGTACGACCTCAAGGAGTTGGATAGAACAGAACAGATTCGCGATGTGACCTTGGTGATTATACACAATAAATACAATGATGAATACCAGTATGACAATGACATTGCGCTCCTGGTGCTTAACGAGTCGCTTACGTATGATAAATACGTACGCCCAATAACACTGTGGAATCCCGAATGGAAGCTACCACGTACGAACTGAATAAAATTGTTATCTAGTATTTACTACTGATGATGGCTGGTATTGTTAAACATGATTATGAAACTGTTAATAGAATTTGGCTATGTAAGTGGTTGGGGACACGCCCCACGAAATCCCTCTGACAAGCTAATGTCCGCTAGAGTTCGAATTCATGATCACGGGAATTGCACAGCGCAATGGAGCAGATCAGCTCGCGTTACAAATAATATGCTTTGTGCTGGGGGTGAACGAGACCATTGCCCTGGTGACTCTGGTGGCGCACTGACTTGCTCGACGAATCTACCCTACGGCTTGAAGCAGGACTATCTGTGCGGAATCGTATCCTGGGGCGCAAACTGTACCAATCCGAATAAGTATAAGTACCCCGGAGTCTACACGGACGTCACAAAGTATGGGAGATGGATCTACGAACAAGTGATAACATGGGGTCCATTTTTGCCCAGTCAAAAGATATTGTTGTCGTTGGTTTTGATGTTATATTATCCGCTCTGAGACGTGAGTCTATAGCGGGTTTAACTTCATGTTTCATAAAACTATACAAATGTATACACATACATATACATTGAGTTCCAGTCGAGTTGATAATTCTCATACTTACTAAATATATAATGAATATAAATTATTAAGCCTAAAATAATACACATTTTCTCAAATCTTAGTAGGGTTCAGGTTCGTATAGGCTTAAGTATTACGATGTGTAATTGCTCGAAGGTTGTTGATAACAAGTCTTAAATATTTATCACATCCAATGGCATCTAGCGGCATTTTGGATTGTAGTGGCATTTTGGCATCTGCGGTGCTTAAGAATGCAGTGACATTTAGGCATCAAGAGGCAGTTAGTCATCAAGAGGCATTTAGGCATCCAAAGGCATTTGGTATTTTGAATATTCAAACTAGCGTCTGTGTTAGTATGCATTGTATAATCTAAGTTGTAAATCTGGGTTTGGTCAGATTATCGTCCTTGTTCTTTAGATCTATGAGTAGCAGGATGGCCGCTTCTTTGTTTTTGACCCTTGTCCTCTTTCACTGTTCCTTGGGTATTCTCCTTGCTGTCATTCTTCAGAGTTATTACTTTGCCGGCTGAGTCTACATGGAATTGCACAGCTGCTCCATCGCTTTGGACTTCCAAGATTTGTCCTCGAATGATTCGGAACGTTATTTCTGTGTCTAGTTTCCTCCGTTCTCTTGCGAATTCCAACAACTTCTTGTAAATTTCTTGTTCCGTGCATGTCCGTTTTGGGCTTATGTAGATTTTTGCAGCGCCTTGTGATTTCCGTAGCCTTGCCTTCGCTTCAAGAATTGCATTCTTATCCCTTTGTCGTAACAGCTTTAGTTCGATTGGCCTATATCCGTCTGCTCTCGGTTTTCCCATCCTTCTCGCGATATCATAGTCAAGATTAGGCATTTCCAGCATACATTTGAGTTCGTCTATTTTCTTATCAACGTCCTTGTAGTTCTCATTTGGTTCTTCCTGCATTCCATAAACTATCACTGTCTTTGCCACCTGCTCTCTGCTTATCTTCTCCACATCAGCCTTGACCGTGCTTAACTCCGCTTGCAAGGTTCCAACTGCTTTTTGGACTCCCAGGGTTGATGACACGAGCTCGCTTAGCTGCTGATTTATGGGTGCGAGCAGCATCTTCATGGTTTCCACATCAATCGGCTTTGCCTCACCGTGGTTTTCTGTTTCCATCATTGTAAGTCTCTTTGGCACTGGTTTTTTACTTGTGCGATTGGATGCTTTGCCTGGTGGTGTGTCTGGAGAACTACTTGGTTTTCTAAACCTTTTATTTCTATTATGGTTCGTATTCGAATTGTTCGTTCGGTTTTCGGATGACTGGGACCACATTTGATGCCCAAAATATTCTACGCCGTACGTATACACATGTAGCACACCTTATGTATAATCAGTGTAACCGACCACAAAAAAAACTCCTGAGTTCCTTAGACCTTATCTTATCACTACATTTTCTTACACTTGATAAGGGAGTGAAGTTTGAGCACGTCTCTACTCTCTGAAGGTTCGACTGGAACTCTCAGTAACAATATGAGGGTGCCCCAAATATGAATTACACTCAAACCTCGATATAACGTAGCCTCATAATCCAGCAAAATCCCATACGTTATATAGGTTGTACGTTATAGTGGATATAATTTTAATGCAAAGGACATGTGAAAGGCCCAAAAATGCCATACGTTATAGCGTTAGTTACGTTATATGGTAGGGCCTTATATCGAGTTTCGAGTGTATTACCGTTTGTTTTAAAAATTCCAGTCCAAATCTACTTTACAACATACACACCAGGCGTGATGGCCTTTTCGTCCAGAACCTTACAGGTTACCCCATTTCGGACAACCAATTACGGAATTTCTGGCTTCGCTTATGACACGACGCGGAACAAACTCTATTGGTCGAGCGCCTATAACATTTACCGATGTGGCGCAAATAGTGCGAGCGAGGTGGAGACCGTTCTAAACACCACAGCATGTAAGTCGTCGCTCACCAGTAGCATTGCTAGTTTATAAACGAGTATACAGAATCAGTCGTTCGTGTATACAGATGGAATCATAGTGACGTTGGGATTTGAGTCCATAACCGGCAACGTGTACGCCGGTACTCAATCAGGATATCTATTACAGTGGAAATGGTATATAGCGGTTTCTCCGGGGACAGGTCAAATTATACCGTAATATAAAATAACCGTTGTATCCAATATAGCGGTTTTTACTGTTATATACTATTTCGCATGTTTTCAATGGGCATATTTGATTTTTACCACCATGTTGGCCCCTCCAGTGCGCACATTCGCCAATAAAAGTTGGAAAATTTGATGAATTTTAGACTTACAAGCGATTCTTTAGGTAAATCACTGTCACCTGGCACCGTACACCACTAAACTTGACGGTCTACCTCAGCAAAAACCATTTAAAATATGCAAAAACCGCTATAACATCCTGGATTGGGCCCATGGGCATGAAAATTTGCACCGTTATATAAAATTACCACAAAAAATTACCATTATATCCAGTATTTTAGGTCCTTAAATAACATAGGATCCGCCAGGAAAGCCGAAAACGCACCACTATGTAAAATTACCGCTGTACTCCATGCCGTTATATACCATTTCCACTGTAGCGTGTGATGCGGAACCAACGAGGGAGTTTCGTTGTGTAACAATAAGAAACGGTGGAGGGATGGTTGGTGGTATAGCGTTGGATTCTGACGAAGGGTAATATCCACTGTATCTTTATTTCACTACTTTCCTGCAGATCAGTTTAAACTGTGGCCTCTATTTTATAGAAGCATCTACTGGGCAGGGCTTGAACGTGCCGGTTACACTTTTTGTAATGGCAGTATCTGTGAGGTGAAGAAATGCAGAATTAACAAAGCAGCTATGGACGGCTCGAGTATAGAGAGACTTACAGAATGTGAGGGACAAGTGTTTGGCATTCAGATAGACGTGCAGTCAAAACGGTTGTTTTGGGCAGATATCGTTAAAAAGAAGATCATGTCGCGCAATCCGGTAGGAGGTGACGTTACAACCATTCGCTCCCTTCCCGAAGGGCCTTTTGGAATAGCGATTCATAATAAGAGGTTGTATTGGGGTTACTTCAATTCCTCTACCATCGAAAGCATTGCCGTAGACGGAACTGATTTCCGAACGGAATACAATGGAACTGCTGGAGTGAGGCACTTGACTGTCCCTGTGTGGAATCCGCCAAAGGGTAGGACGAATCATTGCGAGGGAATAGTTTGTGCTGGTGTGTGTGTCCTTACGCCCACGTCCTACACATGCTTATCATAAAACAAATGGATTTTTGCCAAGGATGACACACTTTAATACACTGAAACTTCGATATAACGGATCGTCAACGGATCGCCAAATTTGGTACGTTGTTTCGGATGTACGTTATATCTGACGTATTTTACAGTATAGGCGTGACAAACGGGCTGAAAATTTGGTCCGTTATGTCGAAGTGTACGTTATTTTGTAGTCCGACTTATCGAAGTTTGAGTGTAATACAAAATCTATGAAAATATTGATTAATGTACTCACTCCTCTCTTGTCCTTTTCAACCTGACAAAGATTTTTTCAGCAGCCAGTTCTTGAATAAACCGTTTTAGCAGATCATCCGCCATGTTCTTGTATTCCTCAGTCTTCAAAAGAGCATCCAAATTTGGAATTATAATGTCCAGTGCTAGCTCGTGCAAAAGCTCGAGTGGAAAGACAATATTGATTGTGAACGGATAAACCTCAAGTTAGGGCTTTGGAAAAAAGGACACTAATAACGCAGGTTACCTTTGAATTGCACCGAACAGGAAGGGAATATACCTCAAGGACATTGTCTTGAGTGGCAACCTGCATTACACGCTTTCTGTAAATATTTGCTGACACAAATTCGGGCTTGTGTTTCTTCCATGCTTCCTCCTGTTCCAAATAAACTTGTCCCCACTGGTACATACGGCCATCCGAAGTGGAAATAATAACAAATGTGACTCGACCACACACGCCTGTTTCCATCGAGGGAAGAGAAGTCAAAACTTCCTAGTTAGATTCAATAGTCATAGACAGTGGTCAGTTTAAAGGCGTTTTTTTGTTGTGTACAATTTTTGTTGCGAACACTTGCAAGTTGTGGGGAGAAGAACAAAGGAAAAGTCAAATATATAATTACATTAAGTTATCTAAGTTCAACTGGAACCTATGAATGACCACAACATATGCAGCCATGTGACACACATGATTCCAGCAGAACCAGTTTTACTTCTGAACGATCTCTTTATTCTCATCTTTTTAGCCCAATGATAACCTTTGCATCTGTCTGTCCTTGGCAACAGACACACAGACCTATAAAAATTAATGTTGCAGTCGCACTGCAATTTCAGCCACTTTCTCGCCGACAGCCAGAGCTGATTAGCTTCCATAAAGTGTTACAATGTTGGACCCTTTGTTACAAAATAAAGTGTGCCTAGCAATTCTGCTAGCTCTAGTCTCCTCCTTCGTCCAAAGTAATGTTGCATCCGAAACCGAAGGAAATTTTACTGGCCCTCCTAGCGTGGAAGATTGGTCAGAATACTATAGATATGTGGCCATAGAGGAACTGGATAGTACGGACAAGAGAGTTTTGGGCGCCTGCAATAAAAACAGAGGCGTTGATTTTTTTTGGTCCCGGACTGTGTCAGACTTGGTGAGTCTTACTATGGATTATTACGGTTTCAGATTATTGCGACGCTCATACAATTTTTAAATGCCTATAGATTGTTAAACGCGTGGCCTTTAACCAGGCACAAGCTGCGATCCGTAATGAAACAGAGGAGAAGTATCCGGAAATGGATAGCGTTACAAACACTGTCATGAGGCAGAAATTATTTTATTTGTCAAGGCGTGGGCCTTCAACTATGGACTCTGAAAAGCTGGAACAAGTTAAGAAAACTTGAGTAAAGTACTTCCAATCCTTAAAATTGGAAATTTGTAAGCATGAACTTCTGGTACAGATGATTGAAATTGGTTCAAACATGGAGGGTGCATACAGAAACACGTTGATCTGCCGCTACGATGGAAACAGAGAAGCTCCGGACTGCGCCAAAATTTTTGCCAATATGCCGAATTTGTTGACAGAGGGCGCTCAATTAAGTTCAAATCAGTTTGAGAAGCTTGAGCACTATTGAACAGCCAGGCAAGATGCTATAGCAGCAGCGACGCCTGTTGGAACGTACAAGACATTTATTGACCTTCTGAATGAACATGCCCAAGCTTCAGGTAGCTAAATCATCAAAGCTTTACCTTGATTCCTTCCACTTCAGAACGTGCAGAAACCATATGCACATGAAAATGTGGAACATTTCAGGTTACCAAAGTGCTGACGAAGTTTGGACCGCCGCTTACAATGATGGCAACAAATCCATCTCACTTGGCGACTTCAAGGACCAATTGTATACAATATCAGCAGAGCTCAAGCCATTCTACGAGAAGCTTCATGCATACGTCCGGATGAAACTTCGTAACAGTCGCTATGGGAATCACATTTCACAGTTCATTCCAGCTAGTATACTCGGCAGTGTCAACTCAGGAAATTGGGATTCGTTAACGGAATTCACAATGCCATTTGATAGTGAAGGGAATCCTCGTGAGCCTGGTTCAAACGATAGAGTCATACGTGATGATCGAAACAAGAATGGATTTTCCTGCTGGACGCCGAGATTTTGCTACGAGACGGCCACAGAATTCAGGTTATTCCAGTCTAATCAAACGCACTCAGGGCATCATTACTGTACGCTAATATAACACAATACTGATTTTTATGAAGGCAAAAGGCATGCCGAGATTCGTTTGAGGATGAGGAACGCCGTGAGGTAACGCAATTAGTTTAAAATACGCTGTTTTCGTATATCATATTTTATAAAAAATTGTGTGAACAATCTGCAGGAGCCGACTAAGTACACAGGTGATTCACTAACATGGGATGGATCTTACCTTTTGCAAGCTGGACTCAACTTTGGCTTTCACCACGCTGTAGTCGACTCTCGTGCTCTGGCATTCAATTACCGAAAATATATGAAGTGCAAAGCAGGACTGAAGTTCCCTAGTTATACTTCTTGCTCTAAAAAGCCGAAAAAAGCATCACCGGAGTCTACGGCGAATTTGAATTACCTCTACCGAACCGCTCTGTATAAGGTATAGCGTAATTTGCTGCTATACTCGTCATGATTTTTTTTAATATTATACATTATGTCCACCCAGATTGTGCCTCCAGTGCATACAGTTGCCGTACTTGACTGGAAATTCGGAGTACTCAATGGAACCATTTCTCCTCAAGAGTACAACAGTAAATGGTGGGAGTCACTGCGCCAACACCAAGGCATTGTTCCACCGAATGACAGGAACAACTCGTCGGGACTTGACGCAGCAGCGGATCTTGCTATTGCTAGCAACATAGAACAGAGCCATGAGTTCATACGGCAAGTACTCACATTCCAGCTGCTCCAGACCATGTGTAACGATTCTGGCCAGTACAGCATTGACGGCAACAATTCCAAACCATTACATCAGTGCAATCTGATTGACAGTGACGCCTTGTTCGAGTATGTAAGACATCTGCATAAGCATGGTCGTGGACTCAAGGCTGATCGCCACCTCAATTTTGTTTTCTGCATTAGGCGCCTCGGAATGCTAGGAATGAGCAGGCCATATTCTGTCGTTTTAAATGAACTCACAGGCTCCAGCCGACTAAGTGCGCAACCAATAATCAATTACTTTAAACCACTCTTTGCTTTCCTGGACGAAGAACTGGGGAAGGCTGGAAAAAATTATGGACTTTCAAGTAAATTTTGTGACTGAGTTAGTTTAGGTCAATGCTTCTACAATGAAGCAATGTTCTCAATGACGGGCGCGTGTTCTTTGTATTCAGATGGAACATTCGTACAAGGAGCAGCCGAGAGGAACCACAGTGTTGGAGAAACGTCTGGAACTGATGTAGAGCAAAATCCAGGATCTGAAAGCGGTGATGATCTGGGAGCGCTAGGTGGGTTCGAGGCTCTTTTCCGTATGCTGAGGGCTGCGATTGTGATATAAAGCAGGGTCAACTGCTTCTTTGGTAAATCTGCTACATTGCGTCATTTTAGTCGAATGGCAGGTGTGTGTAATACACCTTTATGCAGAAAGTTGTAAGAAAATGTGAAGACTTAGCATGTTATACAAGATTCATTTGAAAGCAAACAAATCGTGCAACCAAAAGAAAAATTAAACAAGAATTGCAGGACACACATGAATAATTGTCAAACGTTTACTTTCAATTCGAACAAATGCATACAATGAGTCCTGTACGGCAGAACTTCTAACTTTTGGTGCTGCCTGTGATTAAATGAAATTTAAAGAAAGGAACGAGCGCGCTTAACTGACTTGAGTGCATTGATACGCCCGTAGCCGACGTGGTGATTGGGATACTGAGTATCTGGAATACCAGAACAGGTCAACCCACCGCTGTTGACAGTTTCACTCCCTCCTTCAAGGGATTGTTTCAGTTGGGCATAGGAGGGATTGGGATTAGCGCTCAAGGCAAGAGCTGTGGCACCAGCGGCATGTGGGCAGGCCATGCTGGTTCCGGACAGTGAAGCATAGGCATTGTCGGATGTGTAGTATGCCGACAACACGGAGGATCCGGGAGCAGAAATGTCGGGCTTGATGCGAGCACCAATAAGTGTTGGGCCGACGCTGCTGAAGTATGAGAGGTCATCTCCCTCAGTGGTTGAACCGACACCAATGACATCCTCGTTGTCTCCAGGTGAGTTGGCTGTGTTGCAGGATGGACCAGAGTTTCCAATGGAGAACAAAGGAATGACACCACCCGCTCTCCATGCCTTGATTACGTCAGCGTACATATCACTTCCACGGCCACCTCCCCAGCTGTTGCTCACGAGGTTGGGAGCTTTGCTACAGTCAGCATTAGTTCCATCGGGTTGAGTGGGGCAGGCCATGAATTGACCACAGGCAATTAGGTCGGACTGGTAGCAAGCAGAAGTGGCGCATCCCTT
>JAQFYD010001215.1:0-13034 GCA_034694225.1 Bourletiella hortensis
ATTTCCTTGAAAATTTGCACACTTATTAGCACTGTCCTGGACTACAGATTAGCGAACACTTTAGGCTGTGCAGACCTTCACTTTTCCAGTAAATGCTGGATAAAGTTTGAACATGCGAAAGATTTCCCCATGGTGCCGGCATTTGTTTGAAAAATAATCCAGACATTATCTATTTTTTTCCTTTTTTCAAGAATAATTACTTTCTTATATGAAAGCAAAGCGTTTTCGCGCTGGCAAGCAACCCCCGATAATTGTGCTTTTTGCACTCTAACTTGTCGTTGGAGACTTGGCTGGTACCTGGAGGGATTGTAAAGCTTCGCACTTCAAATCTTCATTGGCTTACCACTCTCTAGCATCTTTATGTGATCCAGAGCAAGTGATGGTAGTAAGCTGACCTTTTCTACACAGAGCTTCGCGTCTACAATGTCTACTAGAAATGACTCATCAGCTTTGGTCATCAGAGAAAACTCTGGGCTCGCTCTATCAAAGTTGAGACGTATGTCAACCCCAGGCAATAGATACTGTGTGGCTGCAGAAACATTTATGAATGGTCGCCCCGCCATTTCCACTAACTTTGAAATGAAGTCATGTCATCTTCCCGTTCGAACAATCTCCACATGAGCATGGGAAGAGCATCATGTCAGATAAGCTCTGTGGCTACTGGTTTTTAACCATGTGTAACGCAGATTTTTCCAAAGGTTTTCCCCATCAAATGTTCGTCGTGCACTCAAAACATTGTATGAAAAAAATCTATGCTTCGCATTAATTTGTGCCGATGGAGTTGCACTCAGGGACCGAAGGACCCTCGATGGTCGATGGTCAAAATTGCGGAGTATTTATTAGAATAAAATTAGGTAGGATGAACACCCTGAACCTACCCTTTCCACGTTTTTTGAATGGCGTGACCTACGTTTGAATTGGATGTGAAATACCGACTGTGCTTTTTGCCAAGTTGCCAGTTGTCAAGACGTTACCACGGATTTTGGTAACCAATGTTACCAAGCAACCAATGTCCGTAAAAGCGCGCATTAGGCCCTATGGAATGGGGTAAACATCGAATCTGCGGTCCCACTGTTTGCAGAGTTATTGACGTCGAAAGCTGACCTGTACCGGTTTTTATCCCAACTTAAAGCACCTTATTTGCTCCTGCTGGCCCGCCAGTTGACACTTGGGCACCATGATTTAGGAAGCACAAGATTTCGTACTCGTGGTCAGGTTAAGATCACATTTAGCAAAATCGGACGACGCTTACTAGGTGTTGTGATCTCGCAAGCGTGATAATTCTGCTACAATTGTCTAAATACTTATTTTTAAAACACACGTACTCGTAAGAGAGCTCAGCTTTGGTCATGGCCGATGAATATGCACAACTAGAGGTAACAGTGTTCATTTCGAGACGCAATAAAACTATCCATGGTTTACACGTTGATATGATGTCCGGTTTACAATAATTTCTGTAAAAATCAGTTATTTTCCTTCTTAGCTGTTCACGAGACGTTGGCATGGATATAACGAGACGATTGATGCCAGTAAGCCCATTAACATATAGCGTGCTTCCATATCTATTGAACGATGCCCACATCTTCAATCAGTGGCCACCGGTACAGAACTTATAGCCACCGAAGGTGCTACTTTTTGGATTAAATCGGTCACCATCGACGTCTTTGTGACACTCAATTTGTTCCCATAGCCGCAAAGTTTGTCATCGAGTGACCAAAATTTATGGCGTACAACTTCGTTTGGCAGCGGTCAGTTTAAGACCAATTTCGACGAGATCGGTTAACATTGGGTGTAAAAAGTGCTAGCCTCAAAAAACGTTACACCTGGACAATGTTATAAGGACCATCCAGGGTCCTAAAAACGTTTTCCGAATTTGCAACGGGGAGATGGGAGCAGCCAACGGAGTGAATCCTTATTTGACTTTAGACTTGTTTACGCTTCAGATTGAAGAGATTTAAACGGGAGTCACTTATGCGTTAGCTGCCACGATGATCAAGAATGTATGAATTTATCTACTAATTCTAGCTGATGTTACTCATCCGTTTCTATACTGTATACATGTCAATTCGTATTGCAGGGTATGACTGACGAAGGTTTTAAAACTGATGAGGGTATCTACCGGACTGTGTATGAAAAGATTGGGCTGGGTTTTGAAACTCCCGAAGCTTTATACACAACCAAGAAGTACAGAGCTATAGGCTACATGAGGCCCTTAAGTATATTGACCATAATGCATGTCTGGACAATGCAAAAGTCAAACGGACAGATGTGATTATTAAAACCGTTCGTACCAAATCGCAATTAAGTTTCCGCCTCCACGAAAGCATCAATATTACTATGTTGGGTTAGTTACCGAATTGTTTACAATGATACCTCTTTCAGTACCTTTCATGCAATCTTGCCAAGAATAATATATGCAGACAATTGTCTTGAGCACACGGCGGAGATGAGTTTTTGTCAATTTCACGGCGGCTTCCCAAAGGCCGCCTATATGGGGGGGCATGTGGTGCAAGAAACTTCCATTGTATTCCTTCTCCAGCAGCCGTCCTTGTTAGCTGCTGTTGTGTGGCTTTTTGAAGAAGAAGTTGGCGGAGCTGCTTTGCTGCTCCCATAAAATTGCTGCCTTGGTCGCTGTGGATTTCTGCTGGTTTTCCACGGCGAGAGATGACCTGGCGGAGGGCAGCTAGGAAGGCCTCAGTGGTCATATCACTGACGGCCTCTAGATGGGCCGCTTTTGTCGTGAAACACACGAACAGGCAGATGTAGCCTTTGGATGCAGGGGCACCGCGGCCCTTGCGGTGCTTCAGGGCGATGGGACCCGCGTAATCCATCCCGGTAGTGTGGAATGCCCGGAGCCCTTGGAATCTGGATGCTGGGAGGTCCCCCATTTTGTGACTAAATGGTTGTCCCTTCCATCTGGCTTAAGTGGTGCAGTTTCTGACAACCTGCCGGGTGGCGTTTTTGCCACCAACAATGCAGACCCTTTGTCTGTAGTTGGATACAAGGAGGGTTGGTCCAGCATGGAGTAAACTTTGATGGAGCTGGAGGAGGAACATTCGGTAGAAGTGACAGTCAGGTGGTATAACGGGGTGCCGATGGTTGTATAACAAGCTGGAGTGCCGGAGTCTTCCACCCACACGGATGACCCGGTTGTCCTTATCCCAGAATGGATCTAGGGTGTTCAGCTTACTCTTGCGTAAGCCGTTCTTTATTTCTTCTGAGGTGTGTAAGGCCTCAGTAGAGAGGAGCCTGAACTCCTTGGGGAGCAGGAGTTGTTGCATATGGGAGCAAAGGCTATAGAAGGCTCTTTCACTGACCGTGAATGGCCCAGTTTGCTTGGATTGGTGGGTATTTTCTTTCTGGAATTTATCCTTGACACGGAGGATAAAGGCTGTGAAGGTGATTAGGCGGTGATTTGAGGAGAACTTTTCTATAAAGCGGTATTCCACGTGGCCATGTAAAGCTTTCTGTTTCCTCATTTCTTCCGTTGTTTCTTCCACTTCTCTAGCTTCTGGAAGCTGGTCCAGGAGTAACCATGATGGGTCATGCCACCACATGGTCAGTGCTTTTAGTTCGTTAGGCATTATGCGTCTTGATCAATAATCGGAGGGATTGTCGCTGGATTTTAAATGTCGCCAGTGTTGAAGCGGGATGGCTTCTTGAATCTGAGCTATTCCGTTGACCACGAAGCGGGATGGATGAGACTTGATCCATGCGAGTGCTATGGTGGAGTCCGGATAGCATTGAATGGGAATGTCAGGCTTCTTGAGGGCTGCCTTGACATAATTCATAAGCTGGGTTAGGAGTACTGCTCCTAAAAGTTCCAGTCTGGGTAAGGAAACTGACATGAGGGGGGCTACCCTGGTCTTATTTGCCAGTACGTGGCTGCGGTATTCTTCATGGGATTTAACCCGTAGGTAGACTACGGCACAATAGGCTTTCTCGGAGGCATCCAAAAAGCCAATAAGCTGTACCTCTGTTGCCTTGGTGGCTTGCGTCCATCGTGGAATTTTTATCTCTTCCAGGCAAGGGAGTGTGGCTCGGAATTCTTCATATTTCCGTGCAATGTCTGGAGGGAGTGCATCATCCCATCCATTGCCGTGGATCCATACGGCTTGACACATCATCTTGGCGGTAACAATCACTGGCGCGGCGAGTCCCAGGGGGTCGAATATGGATGCGATCTCGCTGAGGAGTGAACGCTTGGTGAACTGTGGATTTTTCTTCAGCTTAACTGTGAAGGAAAAGGAGTCCTCTTGGCGATCCCATTTCATTCCAAGGGTCTGGATTGTCTGTTCGGGATTAATCAGGAAGGAAGGATCGTTGCCATCACCCGTGATGGCTTGTATTATGTAAGGACTGTTACTTGCCCATTTACGGAGAGGAAATCCGTAGGATTGTAGAATTACACCAACTTCTGCTTGTATGGCAGAGGCTTCTTCTTGAGTGTCGGCGCCTGCCAACAAGTCGTCTACATAAAACCAGGACCTAATTATTTCGGCAGCTTTGGGGTTGCTGGCTTGAACATCTTCTGCCACTTGTTGTAAGCAGCGGGTGGCCAGCCATGGCGCTGAAGCTGTACCGTATGTTACGGTGAGTAACTTGAAACAGGTGACTGTGTCTTGTGGCTTTCTCCGCCACAATATCCTTTGGTAGTCCTTATGGTCCGGGTGGACCCATATTTACCGATATATAGCCTCAATATCTCCGTTGATGGCTATTTTGTAAAGGCGGAATCTCATTAGGAGGGAGCATAAGTCCTCTTGAATCGGAGGACCGATCAGTTGCTCTTCATTGAGGGAGTTGCGATTTTCCGTTTTGGCACTAGCATCGAATACGACTCGTACCTTTGTGGTAAGAGCTGTGGTGCGAACGACTGGATGATGCGGTAAGTAAACCGCCAACTCATTGTTGGGGTCAGGAGTGCACTCCTGACCCCAACAATGAGTGCACCACTCAAGTGGTCACTTCAGCCATGTGGCCTTGCTTCTCATAATCGTCCATGAAGGCTTCATAATTCTTTCTTAGTTAAGGATTCTTGGATAAACGAGCCTCAGTGCCGCTGAGTCGCTTAAGTGCAATTAGACGTGACGGTCCTAATTGCGGAATATCTTCCTTAAAAGGAATTTTCACAATAAATTTGCCATCAGTGTGGCGGGATGTGGTCTTAACAAACAAGTCTTCACATTTTTTTTCTGTATATATTTTCTTCTTTATTTCCTCCGCTGGCGGTTCTTCCACCCGCCAAAAGCGTTGGAGCATTTGCATTATGGAGTGGTCGGATGTGGCCATGTTAGCCTGGAGACGAGCGGGTGCTCGTTTACTTAGCGCATTTTCCCCTATCACCCAACCTAATTTTGTTTCCCGGGCGACAGGGTCAGTAGGTTTTGCTTGAATCTGGTTGGGTAGTAAGACACGAACCGTTGTGTCTGCCCCCAGTAGTAAGTCAATTTCCCTCGGACGGGTGAAATTGGGGTCGGCCAGCTGGAGGCCGGTGAAATGTGTCCACTTGCCCTTGTGGACTGGTGTAGCTGGAGTTATACCAGTAACCTTCTTGAGGATGAGGGCTGTTACGGTCATTTCAAATTCTGGGTTGTTAGGGGAGTGAATGGTAATTTTCACCTGTCCCTTGGTTTGGCACGAGTCGGAATCTGCTATTCCTTGGATACTTATTCTGTAGGGTTTTCTTTTCAATCTTAGCTGCTGGACGGCCTTTTCACTTATGAATGAGCACTGAGAACCTGAGTCCAATAGTGCGCGGTAGGTTAGTGATTGCCCTGTAGCATCTCGAATTAATATCCTGGCAGTGGGCAAGAGCACAGTGCTTAAGCATTTGGTTGCGTGATTTGATTTTATTTGCTTGTTTGGGTTGGAGCTAGATTGCTCTCGGGGAGGAGTAGATTGGGAAGGTTGAAGTTCCCGGTGCGGTCTGACTTCCTGGTGAAGTAGTGTGTGATGCCGTTTCTGGCAGGTACGGCACGTACCCTGGTTGGGGCATTTCTTGGAAATGTGCTTGGGGCTGAGACAATTGTAGCATAAATTGTGGTTCCTAACCATTTCTCTTCTTTGGTCTAGGGGGCGGATTTAAACCGTTTGCACTGGTTGTGCCAGTGCAGTGGTCCTTGTTGCAAAAAGCACATTTGGGTTAGGTTAGTACACGCCTTGCAAACCTTGAGATGGGCTTTGGATCTGGTCTTGTGGTAACGCTTGAGGGATGTATCCTGGTGTTGCGATGGCTTGCGGTTGCTGAACATACACTCCGGGCTGAATCGGTTGCATCATTGGTTGAAGCATTTCTTGTAAGATGTTGCGTACTGCATACTCTTGTCTTCCTGGTGCGGTTGAATATCCTCTATATCCTATATATACTCCGCTTCCAAAGAATCCACGTTGGTTTTGAGACCCTCCTCGGTATTGGAATCCTCCTCGTACTTGTCCTCTGCATTGAAAGTTTCCTCGGCCGCGTGATGAAAATTAAGGTTTCCGCGGCCCATACCTCGGCCATAACTTTGGGGTAGGCCTCTGGTTCCGCCTCGTTGGTAATTTCGAGTCTTGTTGTCTTCTTGAGGCTTTGATCGACACCCTGAAGCCTTGTGTCCTGTTGCAATGATAGCATTGTCCTTGAAATGCTCGCAGTGACATGATCTACGATGGATTATCCTGGGTTGATGGTTGAGATCCAGCCGGCATCCTGGGCATCCCATTATGATTCTGACCATAATGTTAATCGGAAAATAAGAATTTGAGTAAGAAGCTACCTGTTCAACGTTGACGGACATTATGATGACGGCAGTCGCCACAAGGAAGAAAACAAAGTATTCGCGTCTCATGATGCTTGTAAAATTCCGGTGGTTTCCGACTTCGGTTATTTTCTAACTTTGCTTGGTGTCTGACTTCTCAACTACTGAAACAACTGCGTAGGTGGATGATACCCGTTGCTCGGGCTTTTATACGAAATACGACTAAATACCAGCTATACACTTGAGTTTGAGCTCATCGCAATCATCATCATGTTGTTGCGGCAGTTGCGGACAGTTCCCAGTAATATTTTGATACCCGTCCCGCTCGTTCTTTATTATGTTGTGCTTCAGGATTCCGAGAATTCTGATTGATATTGCTAACCACTATTGATATGTCTAAAAAGTTAGTGAAAGTTCTCGGTCACCTATCAAAGCAAACCTTCAGTGATTACTTTATTTGGATGATGAAACGCCCAAGTTTAATCCTTAAGATGATGATGGAATTCTCTTAATCGGGAAATCGGGATTACTTGTCGTATCATTCTTCATGAGCGGGAAGATGTTTTCTGGGAAACGTTGTTGCAAGCAACTGATGCATACATAGATAATGGGATCCACTGTGGTCAACTTTTGTTCTAACCAGCAGCGCAGTACAAGAGAAAGTTGGCTGAATCTAAAAATTCCGTATGTAAAACATGAAACCAAAGATTGGTCAATGGCCCGCCTCATCTCTTCCTTAAGCGTTCCATATTATGACCGAATCCATAACTTAACAGCAACAGATGTAAAGACAGGAAGTAATCATTTCTGAGAAACATTTCCCAAAAATGCAAGTTGAACGCTATTAAAGACTTCGCATCGATTTGATTATATTTATTTACTATTCTACTATTTATTCATTATCATACGAATAGTTCATCTATCTATCACTTAGAGATTTGGATAATGACCAGGATGATGTCGCTCCGTGGTCTTCAACTTCTATACCTAGAACAGCTAGACGCTGTCGTACACTATCACATGCTCGAATCAACTCCTGCCGCTCCTTAGTCAGTTCTTTCGGTCTAGACTTGTCACTTTCACTAGCCGCCAATGAGAATGTATACATACTCTTTGTCTAAATTCTAGCAATTCTTGCAAATAAACTTTCGACTAGTTCAGCTGTGAAAGTATTCTACATGGAATTCAGACAACTCAATTGAAGCTCATTTCTTTTGCACCAGTGATTTATTTGCGAAACGCTGGTGAATTTTGCTGCAAAAGTACTTGTCATTGGTGTGAGCTATAAGACAGAAATTCCCATCATAAGGAAATCATATTTTTTTCAAACTTGAAGCCGTAATGAGAATTACCATAAAAATAATGATACTGAAAAACTTACATGTTATACTAAAACGACCACTATCGCAAGTCCAGTTCATTTCTCCAATCAGGGCTACCTCACTATTGGCCTCTAACTGGTCGAATATAGCATGAAATTCATCCAATACGTCGCGCTCGTAAGGCACTGCAAGTGAACACGCCTCGGAGTACAGCTGCGTCTGTTGTATGTTGCATACAACATTAACGAGTAAGCAGGGCTATAAAGGCAGAACTAATTACGATCGAAACTACTAGAAAGCATTTGCTAACCGGATACACTCCATGTTCCGCCACAAACAATAACGGCTTTCTCCGTTCCCTTCGTTGTTGCGCACTCCACTCAATTATATCCTCCATGATTGCAGTCTGGTTGAGCTCCAAAAGCTTTTTTCCAACAACTGCATTTTTTTGCCAGCTGAGGCCCACAATGTCCATGTGCTTCAACTATGATACCGTAAATAAAGCCATATTTCCATCTTTTATCAAATGCCGTAGTGGTCAAAGCTATAATGGAACTGCACAGAAAATTCTGTACTTACGGCTGCACTATTTTTCAAGTTCTGTGCTCTCACTGTAACAGCCAGAGGACGGTTCTGTGGGTCCAATCCTCGCCCATATTCTGTCAGGGCCCTGTTGTAACAGCAATATAAGTGATGAAATATGGTGGGACCAACGCGCATTGCATGACATTTTCCATCAAATCTTGTTAAGAAACCTAAAATAATTGTCACTCTCAAGTGCCATTCCAGTTCCGACGTCATCAACCAAGTTGGCCAGACTGAAAATCAAAACTGAAGGACTGTTCTTGTCCCTTCGTACCAACTGACGGAGGATTTCCTTATGCAGGTTCAACAGATGTGTCCCAAAGTGCCTGAAACCAGAGTGGGTACTTATTAAATGCATACCCGGACTAACAAGTTAACATGAAACCTTTAGAAGCTCCTTGCAGTACATACTTGAGGTTCACCGCCGGGACTTCACTAATGATGACAAATCCCTGTTGGTCTGCGGCTCTTATGGTATCCTCAGTAAGCGGGTAGTAAAGTCCGCGCATGGAGTTAGTCTTCATGTAGCGACTGAAGTCCCACACACTCAACCGAGCCAATCTTACCTCTTCAGCCCCGGCTAGACATGATGGGTTCTACGGGTGATTCCTCAACTAAATAAGACCTCATAAATAAACTAAAATATATTCATAATCATCGGTGGCAGTAACCTTCTGGCACACCCCTCGGAGAATTCCGCGCAAGTTAAATGGCCTGTCATTGACGCAAAGCCTGTTGTCCGTCCATGCTACAGTTCGTATACCCACATGGAGATTGTAAACATCTTGTTCCAACGTCTCTTCATCAGTCAGCCTTACCTGCTCACAATTTGGGAAATTTTAATGGATTCAATTTCAGTAGGGCGACTAGATTTCCAAGAACTTAAAGCGGAACACTTTTTTGCAACACGAAATTTTTTTTTGGAATTAATTGTAATGAACCTGTAATGTGTAAAGGTAGCCAACTTCATCATCCGGAGCCAATGTGTAAGGCCACCAGAGATGAGGTTTCTGAATTGCCAGCACACCAATCGGTGGTCCTTCGCTCGAGGCAACAACATGTCCACCGTTGTCAATCAGCTCAACACGAAAGTGGCAGCTTCGGAATGAATCCCGGCAACAACAAAATAGAGTCATGTTCCCAGTCGATGTGTTCAACCATAATTTCCTCAAGGCCAGGACCGAGTAATTCACGTAGCCTACGCCCCCTTCGTAGCTCGTGGTGACATTGATATCTTGAATGAACGTTTTTGGCGTCGTGTACAGGGTTACCGAGCCATGGATTCCTCCATACTTCCAATAATTTTGGTTTACATCACGCTGTTCCAACCGGGGAGGGTTGTACCAGCTTGCGACCACCACAAGCCCCTGCGGAATGGTTTCCGGACTCAGGCTGCTGTTTGTCGCAATTGTCAATCTGCTCTTTTCTGCGGGTCCAAAGCGAAGCTGAGCGGGTGACAAGGCGGTGGTAAGCTCTACTGCAAACGGAACTGAGCCTCCTTCATGCTGCGCTACCTTCTGGCCGTTCACATACTAAAGAAAAAGGTAAACAACGCGGGTGATCTTGTGTTCGAAGTAAGCTTGGAAGCTGCGAATGCATGTTGCTTACGACGATGGAATGGTAATGAGCAGCTCCAACGCGAAGGATGACTCGTCTCCCGTTTTCCTCCCATTCCGACGGAAGGATAAATTCCCTTTCGTACCAAACCCAACCCGGATAAAAGGTCGGAACTGCCTTCCTGCCATCAGTGGAGTAAAAATAATCCGGATCGAAAGTCAGTGTTGGATAATTACTGGGCACTGGGACCCTAAAAACTGATGCGTTCTGTAAGAGTATTTAAATAAATTTTACTTCTACCTTCCCATCTGTTCCACTGGTTAAGTATTTGAAATGTAAACAAAAAAATACCTCGTCCAACGGACGGGAATACCATGAATCCCTGAACCCTTCTTCCGGATCAAATGGCTTTGCAAAACGGAGTTTCCACACACCGTCCAACAACAAAGTCTCTCGGGTCTCTCCAGGTACTGGATACAACAGTCCATCATCTGCATGACAACATGATTCAGTAAAAATACTATGGCCTGAGACAAGGGAAAGCAGAAGAGGAAGCACTCCAAAAGGCGACATTTTGTGTAGTGTTACGGGGTTTGGTGCACAAGGAAAGAGAACCGTAAGCTTGTGACTGGACGAGTGTCCTGGCATGTTTGTTATCCTCAGTCTTCCTTGTGTCCTTAGAACATGCTTATCGTCTCTGACTGATCCCCAAGTACGATAAACTAGGACGTAAACAATGGAAATGTACAAGGCATATTTAGACTTGAGATAACCAAAGGCGAAGGCATAAGAGCAGCAAGGGGCGGTCTAGGACTAGAGGGCCCAAGCCCACCTCTTTAGCTAGAAGTTTCGCACGAATTTTTAGTTGATTCAGAAACGGAACGAAATACAGAAATCTTCTTCCATATCGTAAGTATTAATACTCAAACGCGCCTGTTCAAAAATTATTCGCTCCGCCACTGGGTTTAGATGCACTTGTTTGGGCAAACTGAGTACGCCAGACGAGAAAAACAATCACTATTCAAGACGAGAAATTAATAATTCCAACGGGACAGAGAAGATAAGACAAAGCGTATCCGTACCAATAAGATAAAAAATAATTAAGTGCATCTTACGAGATTAGTTGGAAAAGTCTATTTACTTGATTTTTGGGTGTTGCGCCCTGAGCAATGAAATTTTCTAATAATTTCTCCCTCATAGCGTTTACTCATACCCATTTTTTCTTATTTCGGCCATAACTGGGGAACCAATGTACCGATTTTGAAGCAAGTTGGCTTAAAGTCAATACGGGGCCAAACTCTACGTCCTCAAATTTTTGCGAAGTATTTGGCCTTAAGGGTTCCGAGCAATTCATTGTTTGGTGGAAATTTTAGTGCCCGTTGCTACATGTAGTCAAGGGCGGGCGAATTTGTCTTCCGTAAGGAAAGCATGGCTAAAATTCAAAGGCAGTTTTTGAAATGATCCTTCCCTAGGATTTTTTTCAAACTTGGCATACCATCCCTTTGGGACGTTGCCTACATATTTCTGAAGAGTTTTCGCTGTGCAGACACAGGATCTCCAGTAAATCCTGGATAAGTTATGGAGTTCCATCATAGGTTTCCAGAGTTACCGTAATTGTGTATCAAAAAATATCACAGCTATTCAAAAATTGGGAATTTTCACATTTAATCGCAGCTTACAAATTTTCACGTTTTTTGGGCCATCTTTCTTTTGTCTATCTAAATGAAGCGCTGCTGACCACACATGTGAAGGAATATCATTTACTACGAAAACAAAGCTGAAAATCATCCCGTCATTAATTCAAATGGCCTTGAGTGAGCGCTTTAAGGATGCTAGATGATTCAACGATATTGAGCTTCATGCCTCAGTTTCCAGTGACGGTTTGAAATTGTGAAAGGCAGAGCAACCCCCAGAATTGTGCTTTTTGCACTGTAACTTGTGGTGCTAGTCACAGCTAGGGGTCATAGATCTGTTGACGATTTTCTTTCTTGAAATTTAAGCAACTTTTCCGTCAATTACTCGAAATTCAACAATTGCATTGAGAAAGATTATTGGGGGTTGCGCCCTGAGCAATGAAATTTCCTAAACATTTCTCCACCATAGCGTTTACTAACACCCATTTTTCATTCTTTCGGCCATAAATGGTGAGCTAATGCACCGATTTTGAAGCAAATTAGCTTTAAGTCGATGCGAGCTCAAGGCCCCGCTCCCCGAATTTTTGCAAAATATTGGCCCTTAAGGGTTCCGAGCAATTAGTTGTTTGGAAAATATTTTAGTGCCGGTTGCTAAGTGTAGTCAAGGGCGGCAGAATTTGTTTCCCATAAGGAAAGTACGGGAAATCTTCACCTCTAATTTTAACAGTCATCCCCCCCTTCGATTTCTTTGAAAATTCGCATACGTGTTAGCACTACCCTGAATAATCGATTAGCGATAACAATAAGCTTTGCAGACCTACACTTTTCCAGTAAATATTGGATAAAGTTCAAACACGCGAAAGACTTCCCCTGGTGACGGCATTTGTTTGAAAAATAATTCAAACAGTATCTAGTTTTTTTCTTTTTCCAAGAATTGCTTTCTAAGATGAAAGGAAAATGTTTTAGCACAGGCAAGCAACCCCTGAAAATTGTGATTTATCACTTGTAATTTCACCATAAACACAAACCTAAAATCATTCGTACTAATTTGCGTTTACATGAAACCGGGCTCAGCATGTGAGGGACTTAAAACACTAAACTCAGCTATTAATGACATGCCACACCAAGAAAAATCGCAGCTTATAATTGGAGGTGACTTTAATGCAAGAACTGCAGCCGAATGCGCATTCGACGAA
>JAQFYD010001216.1:0-13030 GCA_034694225.1 Bourletiella hortensis
CTCATCCTTTGCTGATCCTTGGATCCTGCCTAGCCTTGCCTTACGCTGCCAATACGTTGAAACGCCAGCCATCAACAATGGCTACTTGAAATAGATACGTCTTTTCGCTTTGAAAGACTGAAACCGAATACTCTTAATAATAATTAATCGCCCCGACAAGGAGTGTGCCGATGATAATAATTGCTTACTTTTTACACATAGACTTACATTGCATTACACTACCGCATTCTTATACATAGGAAAGATAGGAGAGCACAGTGAAGTGTGTAATGCTGACACAGCACTTGACACTGGCATTGCAGAGGAGAGGAAATGACTAACAACTACAAGTTCAATACTGCGTATAGCTACTGTAGAAATACACAGAAGTATCGCTCACACCGAATGTGCTGACTCAGCGGTCAGACTCATATTTCCAAACACTCTTGCATTCATACATGATGATGATAACTAATACGCTATTCTCATCCTCACGACAACAATAATAAGACAGACTTTCTATTGCTAAAGAAATCCTACTTACAAACTAGGAAATAATATTCCATTGGAATAATTGAGAAATAATGATTGCTTAAACTCTAGTCTGCTTCTTCTTCCTTTTGCTGGTCCAAACATTGCCAAACCGGTAATTGATGTCGAGCGGGAAAGTCAGACCTGTTGAGTCTTTTTGTCAGATGAAGTGATATAATGATATTAATAATAATTATTTCAGATTCCGCGAGGCTAGAAAGCAGTCTATAAGCGCAAACAAATGCAACCCTTTGAGTTGCGTCCACTTCCGGTGCATACAAAGTAGGATAATAGCCATTGCTTCGGTCTGACGATTCCCTGCCCTGGTAGAACGCCCTATATGAAGCTTATGGTTGGAGCTGTTTATCTGGCCAACTGATTTGACTCCAAACAAAATGGAATCTTGAATACGTTGCAATAATATATACTAAGCCTATGAAATACGTTAACCTGTATTTCACAGTGACCTTTTACCTTATGGAATGGACAGTTGTCCATGACCAGCGCAGTTTGGAATTTCGTAGTGCACGAAAAAGTAACAATATTGAATTTCCGACATCAAGGGAGCACCTTCCCATGGGAGCAGTTAGTTGTAATGAAGGGCGCTTCATTCGTTCCGTCGCGCTTGAAGGATTCAATGGTCTGTTCAATGTCATGTCAAACGACACGAGCAGTCAATGGCGTGGCATGCAGAAACTCATTCAGTTTTTTGACTGCACTAACTGATTAATAAAGGAATCATCTGTACTCATTATTATCTGTATCATTTGTTAAGCTGGCAGTCTATATGGAAACATAGGACGGAGATTGCGGGTGTGTCCCAAGTCTCAAAGTAATTATCATCGCGTCGGTAGCATTTGCCCATGCGTTCACGTCTTGGACGTATGCTATTCGTTCAGTATTGTAACAGGAGTCAACTACTAAATATCATTATTTGCAAGGGGCTTACTGCCCGCTTTGCGTCCACTACTGAGAGGCAGCTTGCAGTTTATTTTGTAAGATAGTTGACATGGTAATTTAGGATGGAAAGGTGAACGGTGCAATTTGTGTTGTCCAACAAATTGTTAATTTACTTGAGACCCTGAATAAACAAAACAACAATCTGTTCCATGCAATGCAGTAGTAGAGGACTATTTTAGATTTATTTGAAACACGAGCGAGTATGCATGTATAGTAATGAAGCCGTCAATACGCAAAGAGAGCTGCAATAATGCGAGTGGCAGTGTACCTAAACTTTAATGCCCACATTTCCAGATTTGGCGGAACCATTATGTACCGAACCTCATAACGTCAGCTGTTCCTGAGGTGAGGCGCGTACCCAAGTGGCAACCTGTGCCTTGGGATGGTGCTTAAAAACTGAGTTGAGGTTTTGCCATGCTTTCCGTATGGGAGACAAATTCTGTCGCCCTTGACTATACACATAGTGACGGGCAACAAAATGTTAACCAAACATCTAAACTGCTTGGAATGCGCCGGGCGCATTATTTCGCTAAAATTCCGGGAGGGAGACTCTGGCAACTCATTGAATTCAAGCCGACTTGCCTTAAAATCAGTGCGTTGGCTACATGTTGGAATGAAGGCAGACGAAGGGAGGGGTGAAAACGAGAGCGTGTGGCCCGCACAGCATGATATGTGAGTTGATAAAATGATGAGGAACGTGAAATATTGCAATACTATGGTACTACCGAGTTACTTATTGTTACTGGAATACCAGCTCAAAAACGACGGCAAGGTGTGCACGAAAAAGAAGGGAAATAACTCCAGAAAAATCCTATACTACTTCTTTGCATGGAACTGGAAACTCTGTGAAAGTTAATAATAAAAGCTGCTACAACACTAATTATTCACTGGGAACATTTCCCGGTGAAATGAAAGTATGATTTTATGATTTGTAATACTAGTGAGTAAATTCATGTTCATTAACTTTAATATGAAGTTCATGTGGCGCGCGGAGATTTGGGCTGTTGATCATCATAAGGCCAAACGTAAGGGAGACAAAGTGGAGAGGAAGTAAATGGATGAAACGGTAAGGGCCATTTTAGAGGTTGGAACCTGAACAGGAGGCTTGGGTTTCAATGATGGCAGTCTTGAAATTATAAGCTGCTTCGTACTGAATACTTCATGAATAGAAAAAGAGATTAATAGCAATTCTAAAGTTTATTCAAATATTGAAAAGGATACTATGAAAAGTTGTGTGTGGACAGAGAGATTAGTGGTGGGAGATGGACTATAAAGGGGCTTAACTGCTAAGGCTTATTCACAGAGGAGTTTCCCTTTTTCCCTCTATTTTTATTGTTGAAGGGAAGGCTGAGCCAGTAGGAGGAAGAGGAGGTGGTGACTGGAGGGTAAGACCTTCAACTGCCGAAACTACCCGAGTAACTCAGTTCCAGACCAATGAGGGGACGATGAGAAGGTTGAGCCTGGGCCTTTTTCTAGGGAGCCAAATAATTTTGGGGAAATCAATAAGGATAGGGCGGGAAGGTTTTCCATGCACGTACGCACAGGTAACCAAAGTGGCCCGTTCCTAAAATCTTTGCAGCAAATGAACGGCCGGAGGGGAAAACATTTTCAGCCAGTCACCCCGTGCAGTTTAAACTTTTCTCTTCAGTTCCCTTCACACCATCGTTGAGCAATAACGGTGGAACACTGAGGAACTCTTCAAGGTTATTAACCTTGAAGATAGCCAACATTCTTTGAATTTACCCATTTTGTATGCTTAACTGCTTCCCGGCAGAAGGCTTCAACTGAATTATGGTAAACTTGAATTGTTTCAGAGCAGTTAGAACTACCCTGAGGCAGTTTCCAGTTTTGTAAGATCCTCCTTGGAACTTGACATTGATTTCTGGGTTTGAATAAACGAAAAAACTTCGGTTCCATATATTGCAGAAGCGAACGATTTTAGGTTTATTTGAATCATCAGCGAGTATGCATTAAGGACGCCGTAAAGACGTAAAAGGAGCTAGCAACTACGTAATAATTATTATTAAATCAGAAGCAGGAGGAAACTAAACTCAGCTTTGAATTGCCAATCAATCGCAATAGAAATGGTAGCCTCAGACCAATCATGTCTGTATGTCCCGAGATGCAGTCAGAGTTTAATTTAGAGAATTTATTCAAGCAGAGAAGCTGGAACTTCAACGGCTTCTTCAGCATTACGCCGGCGCCTGAAGGCATATCTATCGCACGATCCTCGACGACATCCACCAGAGCAATTGCAACCGAAAATGTTACAACGGCCCTTTGCACAGTACGGAGTTCCTGTGGAGCAGTCGCCACAGATGTTGCGATGTCCTGTGAGAACTGCCGTGCAGCACTCCGCATCCGCAACGTCGACCATCCAACTTCCAATGACTGCCGCAGCGAACAGGAAGATGATAGAACCCCGGAAGAATGTCATTATTATTCCACTCAATGCCTGGAAGAGAACACAAGGAATATTTGTGATGGAATTATCCTCTGCTTGCAATCTATCTTTTTCGTAAAATAACGTACCCGTAAGGAATTTATTAGGAAATGTGACGCAACTCAAGCCTTTTGAGTTACACAGCAGCAATTCTACTCAGCCTTTCAGTTTAGAGTAGATGACACGGTAGTAGTGATGATGGATCGGGCCTAACCAGCGTTTTTATACTAGCAGTGCAGTCTGCAGTGAGTATCAGGAGTCTCATGCCTCTCGCTTATGCTTCCGTGTCTATTCCTACCAGTTTCCCCAGTTTTTCCGGGTAGATGAAACAAAGCCGTTTCCTGGTGTGCCATTGTGTTCCGTATTTTTTGACAGGGTTTTCCATTCTGGAGGTCCAGTCTTACATAACTTCCCCATACTTTTTTCCTCGTGTGACAACCGACAGCCCATCAAGACGCTTTCCTAGTTTAGTTTCCTCTTCCTGAATTGGGGTTTCGTTTAACAAAAAATGTTATTCGCTCAGCTAATTACAGTTGTGGTTTACCTGGCCTTATACAGTGGAAACCCGCTATAACGCACACGCATATAACGTCTGTGTTCGGTATAGCGTGTGAAATCCGTGGTCCGCCCACAGACTAAGTAAGAAGACGTATGGCATGTGAGAGTACCGTATATCGGTATAACGGACTTTACAGTGGAAACTCGATATAACGAATGCACATGGCACCACGAAAATTCATATGTTACAGTGGAAACTCGATATAACGAATGCACATGGCACCACGAAAATTCATATGTTATAACTATTTATTCGTTATACGCATTGCACATACCATTGTTTTCACGTGTGGGGACCAAAAAGTAAACACGTTGTATCTATCAAATTCGCTATTCGCATGTTCGTTATATCGAGTTTCCACTGTATAACTATTTATTCGTTATACGCATTGCACATACCATTGTTTTCACGTGTAGGGACCAAAAAGTAAACACGTTGTATCTATCAAATTCGCTATTCGCATGTTCGTTATATCGAGTTTCCACTGTATCAAATTCTGACTCCCAACTATGCATGTAACTCTACGAGAATTAATTTAGCGAGCAACCCACAGCAGTGTAACGACTGCCGACGATTGTAAGCCCACGTAAGACAAAAAATGCAGTTATTAAGACCAAAAGTGGGGATATATTTTCACATTTATTTTAAGCATAAGCGAATGATAGGATTACTGATATACTGATATTAAATTATTGCGGACTAATCGGATTAGGGTCTAAACAGATTCCTTGGGCAAATTGCACCAATTATTTGCGTATTCCTGAGATGTATTCAGGGCTCGAATTCAAGCTCTGCTGATGGTGCGTCATCATCATTTTCATCATCAACCAATGCTTCAATCTGACGGCGACGACGCTTGAAGGCATATTTGTCGCATTGTCCTCGACGACATCCGCCAGAGCAGTTGCAACCAAAGATGTTACAACGGCCCTTTGCACAGTACGGAGTTCCAGTTGAGCAGTCGCCACAGAGATTGCGATGACCTGAGAGAACTGCTGTGCAGCACTCTGCATCGGCAACGTCCACCATCCAGCTTGCGAGGACTGCCGCAACAGATAGGAAGACCACGTAGCTTCGGAATGATGCCATTATTATTTCAGTCACGCCTAGACAACAAACAGAATATTTAAAATGCGAATTCGCTCAATAATTTGCTTATCCCATGAAATGCTAACCTGTAACGGAGATAATAGTAAAAGTTGGGAAACGATTCAAGTTTTATGAGGCGTCGATTCTGCTGAACGTTTACGGTCAGAAGAGCAGATGTTACAATGATGATGGCTATGGCCCAACTGCACCTTTTATGCTGGAAACGGATTGACCTGATGGTTCCCACTACTCACATCCTGGTTCCTTCCGTATCTATTTCTGTCGTGCTATGTTTCTTCCTGGTAGCAACAACCGTCTTCCTTGGTAACCATGTGTATTTGCATACAGGGGCAAGCTAAAGACACCCTGTCTGGAGCCTTATGCTGGACTTTGTCTGCACGAGCTCATTGCGGTGGAATATAATGACGTGTAGCAATTACGATTTCATTCGCTGTGAAACTGTTTTCCTCTTTTTGGCCGGAAATGTGTGGAGTAGTCCACGGAAGGTTGGTGTTTTCAAAATGGTTTGGGGGCTCCAGAGGAGTGGCATTTATTTCGTGGCGCCCTGCATATTCTGTATTCTACACATTATTCGCAGGACGTTCTACACGGAAGCTAGGCGAGTCTTATTTTCCACATTTACTTCCTCACATTTTTTCTTCATGTGACTACTATACTTGGATGATGCAGCTCCAAAAGAGCATCATGTTAGCCCTAGCCCCTGCCTGTTGCCTTTCATTTTGGAGTAAAGGTGTTGGATCACAAGAAACTACCCGTCTCAAGGCCCAAACTAAAACACCGTTCTGAATAATTTTATGCAAATGCAATGACAGGTCAACCAGGGTATAATTTAGCACTAATTATATTTAATAATTTCTCCAATTAACCCTCCAAATTCAACAAAAATTCGACAGAGCTCAATAACAAGGTTCTCACACTCTTGCTCACGCCTTCCATCTCTTCACCACGCCGCATCTCCGTTCATTAGAACGCTGCTACCGCCACAACCAGTCGAGCATACATTACAATACTCTATGTCCATTCCTAACATCCTCCCACCAATTTTGTGAAACAAAATTCAATAAAACTATAAATAAATCAATTACATGAAGTGTTACACTACCGGATCCACAAGTACAAATAATATTCACAATATTTCATTCACTGATGAAGCGTACAGGTTTCTTCACAACTCTGCCAACCCTGGTTCGCACTTCACACTGCACAGACTTCTCGTTTGGCTGAAATGGAGCTGGTGCTTCCTTCTCCTTCACAAGTTTCCCTGGAACAGATTGCTGACCAACTTCCAGTGGAAACAACCGTTGTACTGGTCTAACAAGGACACCATTGCCGGTTTTCAGTTTTGCCACCCGAACCTTTCCGTCTTTTCCAGGAATCAACTCCACAATTCTTCCCATTGGCCAGCTCAACCTCTTCTTATTGTCAGCACCAATCAGCACGACATCACCAACTTTCAGCTCCGTCGGCAGTTTCGACTCCTTCACGCGCTGCACCAACTGACCGAGGTATTCCTTTCGAAATCTGGACCTCAGTTCCTCTCGGATCTTCTGTCGGTAACGGAATCGGCGCTGTAAACCCGTAGACTCGATCACATCCAAATCTGGAACACCAACTTCGCTAATTTCCTGCAAAAACATAGCAGGGCTTAATGGAATTAGGTCATCTGGCTGCTCGGATACGTAAGTTAGAGGCCTGGAATTGACGACCGCTTCAGAATCGCAAACAATGGTCATCAGTTCCTCAAAATCAAGCGTAGCCCGTCCCAAGACCCTTAGTAGAAGTTTCTTTGTGAGGCCAATAAGTCGCTCCCACCACCCACCCCACCAGGCTGCAGTCGGCGGGTTGAACTTCCAGGTGATCATGTTTGTGGAGCAATACTCGTGCACTTTATCCCAGTTGACATTCTTCAGCTCATTCACTGACCCCACAAAGTTAGTCCCATTATCGCTGTAAATGGTATTGGGTCGACCTCGTCTACCAATGAACCTCCTCAAGGCCATTAGGAACCTTTCAGTGGAAAGAGACGTAACCAATTCTAAGTGGACAGCCCGGTAGACCGCACAGGTGAATAGAACCATCCAAACTTTCTGCCTCCTAGGATCATCTTCACTAATCTTTCACGTAAAATGGTCCACATAGATCCACACCGGTTACCTCGAACACCTTGGACTCCCTAATTCTGTCTAATGGTAGAGGAGCAGCGTCTGCTACAGCTCCTTTGACTTCGTATCGTCGGCATCTTACGCATTTCAGGATGCAGTTACGAACTACCTTCCTGCTAGAAATGATCCAGTACTTCTCTCTCAGAAGTGTCAACATGGTGTTCATTCCAGCGTGTGAGTTTTTCAAATGCACATCTCTGACAATCATATCTACGACTGGGTGCTGAGAGGGAAGGATGACTGTATATTTAAAACTGAATGGTTCCTCCTTCAGGAAAATCTTGGTATCGACTCGATAGAGGCCGTCTTCATGCCTACTGACTTTGAGCCCTTTGATGACAGATGCCTCGGATCCGAAGGCATCCATCTGCACCGCTTTCAGTATGGTTACTTCCGCTGCTTCACGCTCCGCGGCAGTCAAATATCTTCCAGTTTCAAAAGACAGTTTCATCCGCCTGTTCACATACCTCCGGACCCATCCTACTACACTTATATTCTTCTGGACGGTAGAGAAACGAGAACCATACCAAGGCTGAGAAATCTCCATGTTGTTCATTGCTACTGCCGCTAAACTTTTCTTCCTTTCGGCATAAACTTCTTCCCAGTTAGGCTGTAAGACATCGGCCGGCCAGCTTTCTTCTCGCGACTTCAACCATTGTAGTCCCTCCCACCATGACAATTCTATCAACTTGGAAGGGCTGCATCCCCTGGAAGGTAGATCTGCTGGATTCATTGTCCCTGGCACGTGCCTCCAAACGTCTTGCCCAGTTAGTTGTCGTATCTCTCGAACACGGTTACCTACGAGTGTACCCCATTCATCATTGTTGGATATCCATGCAATAACGGTTGTGGAATCACTCCAGTAAAACTCCGGGATTCTTTTCATCTTCACAGCTTATTTTACTGCCGCTGCCAAACGAGATCCTACAAGAGCAGCGATTAGTTCCATTCGTGGAATAGTCGGACGTTTTACAGGTGCAATCCTTGACTTCGCCTGGAGCAGCTGTACGGAAACGCCATTCTCCTCTTCAACTCTGAGGAACACTACTGCAGCATACACGTCTCGACTTGCGTCAACGAATGTGTGAAGGCTCCTGCCAACCCACGAGCAAGCCTCTGACCCAATCCGCACCTCCAGCTCATGTGCAGGCCGATTCCGGGTCAAGCTGCCAGTAATGCACCTTGGAATTTTAATGGAGTTTAGCATGGGAACATCCACAAGCCAATTCTGAAACCTCGTGACAATATCCGAGGGCAGTTCTTCATCCCATCCACATTTCAGAGCCCATGTCTCCTGGAGCAGTAGTTTCGGACAAACCATCACTGGGCATAAGAAGCCAATAGGATCAAAAACTTGGTGTGTCACAGACAAGATCTTCCGCTTGGTCGCATTTTCCACACTCAGACGGTCGAGATCCACTGAACAAGACAGAGTATCACGTTCCTTGTCCCACTTCATACCCAACACATCAGCATGTATGCGTCCATCCTCAGTTGCTCCAGTCTGCTCCCACATACGAAGATCCATAGCCGCTGACTTCATCAAGCTGGTAGACTGCTGAACAAACAAATCCACTTCTTCCTGCATGTCGAATGACGCCACACAATTGTCAACGTACAGTGAATCCATTAGTTTAGTGGCACAATTTTTTAGCTCAATTGGGGCACGATCCAGGTGGTATTGTATAACTGCGGCCAAAAGGAAGGGACTGCAGTTCACTCCAAAAACATTCCTTTTATGGCGGTAACTGACTGAATTTCCATTCTCCCACCATAAGAACCGCAGGAAGTCCCGATCTTCAGAACTGACACTGATCTGTAGAAATGCCTTCTTTATATCAGACGTGACTCCAATACTCTTCTCTCGGAAGCGCAGTAGAATGGACGGAATTAACTCCATTAAATTAGGTCCCTTCTCGAGACAGTCATTCAGAGATGGGTAGCCCTTCACTTTACAGGATGCGTCAAATACAGGCCGTACCTTAGTTGTGGAGCTGGACTCTTTAAACACCGGACGATGAGGCAGGTACTGACACTGACGGCTCAATTCAAGGTATGGGACCTTCTCAATAATTCCCTCTGCCATCCACTCATCAAATACAAACTGATAGTCAGCTATTCTTCCGATTGCTTCCAGTTTCCTCGTTGCATTTTGCAGCCTCTTGAAAGCAATGTCCTTGTTGCTGGGAATTTGCTGCTTACCATTCACCCACGGTAAACTGACCTCATATCTTCCATCGGAGTCCATTTTGACAGTATTCAAGAAACGGTCTCTTGCTTCTTGCTCACGTTCAACCTTGGATTGCGCCTCCACAGGATCTCTTATCCCAATTGCATCCAAACTCCAGAGTTGACTCACATCCGCATCTCGAACCATCATTGAAGTCACAAGCATGGATGAACTGGAGTACAAACTCTCCTTCGGCACTTTTCCAATCAAAGTCCAACCCAAGCGCGTCTCCACTGCCGTCAGTCCATGACTGAACTCATACAATTTTCCTGTTAACAGCCTTCCAAATACATCAGCTCCAATTAAAACCTCAATCTCAGGACAGGTGTCACCCATGTCACTCAAAATTATGCCTTTTGATTTTAGCTCTTTTATCCAGCAGCCTCGCGGTACACGAGGAATTCTTCCGCAAATGGATTCTTCGTCCAGAACATCGAAATCACAACGGAATTTCCCATTCAGGTTCTCCATGACAATCTTGAATTTCTTATGTTCAGTAATCTTCTGGGATCCACCAAACAAGGCATGAGCAACGGAGAAGGAATCAAGCTCATCATATCCCAGGTCCATTGCTGTCTTCCTCAAGATGTAGGACCGCTGAGAACCGCTGTCAATTATAGCACGAGCAAGCTTAGTTTTCTTTTTCCCAGTGAGTCGAACTACTACAGTCTGAAGCACTACTTCCTTTGTGCAGGTTTGATTGCCCATAGACACATTGGTTTGCTCTTTCGTTTCTTCGGATTCACGATGATGAGGCAGATCTGGACACATGACTGAATGATGTTTCTGCTGACAAACCAGGCACCTCACAGCGGCCTTGCAAGATTTTGCGCCATGTCCCTTCCGAAAGCAAACATAGCAGCATTTCCCCGATTCCAGTTTGCTCTTCTTTTCACTTAGGGTCAATTTTGCAGCTGAAAAACAATCTTTTGTCTCATGGGGCTTGTCACAGAAAACACATCTGTTCTTGTCATTTTCTTCAGCAAACAAACCAGCTGCTGTTGGTACATCATATTCTGCATCATATTCCTTCTTACTTTTCCCCTGTGTCTTGCCTTGGTTGAAACCGGATCTAGCTAACTTGACTTTCTCCTGTGCTTGCACTTCCGACCGAATAAACGCCATCAACAAATCTATCTTGTTCACAGCCGGATCCTGACCTTGAAATGATGGGCTTCTTTGCCAAGCGAGCAGGGTTTCTTCCGGTAAGCAGGACTCGATGAATGGGAGCAACAACGCGCGGCAATTAGCACAATTTCCACTTGACAATCCCAGCGATTCCAAGGCCCTCAGTTGAGTCTCAAGTTTATCATAGAATGTGCCAAGCTTCACTTTCTCATTTCCAGAAATCACACTGATGATCATCTGAATCATGTCACGAATATACACTTCAATCAATAGTTCCTTTCTTCCAAATCGTTCCTTCAGTGCTTCAACAGTCTTTTCGTAGTTGTCAGCAGACTTCGGGTAACTCTCTACGACTGCTTCGGCTCTAGAACTTTTCACCATTGACTGGACCAAATATTGGAATTTATCCGCTGCACTGAGGTCCTCGTCCTCATGAATTTTCTCAAACAAAGCCCAAAATCCGAGCCACTCCCGAGGGTCACCTCTGAACTTTTTCAACTCAATCTTGGGAAGCTTGAAGTTTTGTCTCCGGAAGGACTGATTGGCTGTGTCAAAACTGGCAGCGCTGGACATAGAAGGAGAGCCGGGCCGGACTGGAGGATGAAGAAACTTCTCTACTTCAAACCTGATGTTCTCTAGTTTCTCTTCGTAATCTTCTATCGCAGTATCCTCTGCCGTAACTTCAAGTTCGGTCGCATTATCACTTACAAGCTGATTAACGGCCTTCTCATCCAATTCCCGCAATTTTGTGAAACTGGCTTCCAACCGGTTGAACTTCGTAGTAATAGTCTTCACATCTGGATCCTCTTTTGCTAATTCATCGGTAATAGCTTGGATGATCTTCGTCACTCGGCCTCGCAATGGCCCTCGTACCTTCTTCAATGCATCCATAACGGTCAAAATGTTCAGAAACGGCAACACAAATCACGTCGGGGTCACCAAAAATGTTGGATCACAAGAAACTACCCGTCTCAAGGTCCAAACTAAAACACCGTTCTGAATAATTTTATGCAAATGCAATGACAGGTCAACCAGGGTATAATTTAGCACTAATTACATTTAATAATTTCTCCAATTAACCCTCAAAATTCAACAAAAATTCGACAGAGCTCAATAACAAGGTTCTCACACTCTTGCTCACGCCTTCCGTCTCTTCACCACGCCGCATCTCCGTTCATTCGAACGCTGCTACCGCCACAACCAGTCGAGCATACATTACAATACTCTATGTCCATTCCTAACAAAAGGGGTTACTCCAAAAAAACAACCTTAGTGATTTGAAGCTTCTCTTTCACGCGAGAACTGAAAAGGAAAATTCACGAGAGCGTATGACGACTCATTAATGTGGTATTATCGTTTTGCGGCCTTGCAATGTCACCTAGTTGTACTGTCAACAATCTGGGCCGGATTTGTAGGGCAAAGTCAGTTTCGAGTGAATAAAAAAACATTTGGAAATATCTGTAATGCAGTTTAACATGGAGCTCATTGTTTTACCTTTCCACTCAAATACGCGGAATGAATTAGGTGTGATTTGGGTATCGTTACGTACAGTATCATGTCACCTAGGTCCATACTGAGGCAAAGCACATAGCATTATCCCCCAGTGTTCTTTTCCAGTGTGCTCAGTAGCGTAGGAACGGTTTCAAGAGCGCAGGGGACAAAGGTTCAAAATTTGGCAAAAAACTGAAAAATGGGGTTTAAAATGTGCATTTTTTGCCGCGTATGGCCCTTTCTCATTTCAAAATTGAACTGAAGTTGGCAACTGGCGCCGCAGGCGCCTATACTTTTACCATTTTTGGTAAGGTTTAGGCCCAAATTACAACGGTTTTTGCCACATTGAATGAGAATTCACACTAAAATATCATCTGAGTCTACTGGACCACAGGGGACAAATGCATTGCGTGTCCCCTGCGCCTAAAATTGCACAG
>JAQFYD010001217.1:0-13022 GCA_034694225.1 Bourletiella hortensis
CAGAGTAGTGGCGGCTCTGGGAGCAGCTCATATCAGTCGGGATCGGGGTCACAAGGCCCAACAAACCAGAGTAGTGGCGGCTCTGGGAACAGCTCATATCAGTCGGGATCGGGGTCACGAGGTCCAACAAACCAGAGTAGTGGTGCCTCTGGGAGCAGCTCAAATAGGTCAGGATTGGGGTCACAAGGTACAACATACCAGAGTAGTGGCGGCTCTGGGAGCAGCTCATATCAGTCGGGATCGGGGTCACAAGGTCCAACTTACCAGAGTAGTGGTGCCTACGGGGGCAGCTCATATCAATCGGGGTCACAAGGTCCAACAAACCAGAGTAGTGGTGCCTCTAGTGGCAGCTCAAATAGGTCAGGATCGGGTTCACAAGGTAAAACAAAGCAGGCCAGTGGTGGCTCTGGCGGTAGCTCACGTCGTTCGGGATCGGCGTCACGAGGTAAATAATGTTTCTTTCTCGATGAATAAACCATGTGTTTACACGTTAACATTCCGAATTTTCACTTTGATCGATTTTCAGCGCAAAGTTCCGAACATGGACCCGATTGGGCGAAGCTTGACAGCTTTTTTCTTGGAGGGGCTGTACTTATATGCACTGTACTTGGTATTTTATTCATAATTGGCATTAACGCTCCTCCGGAATCAACGTCACTAGGTCCAAAAATCCAGGCCGGTAGGTTCGCTCGGGATAGTTCACCTGGTTCAGAATCGCCGTCACGAGGTAGAACAAACCAGGGCGGTGGTGGCCCTCGGGATAGTTCACCTGGTTCAGAATCGTTGTCACGAGGTCCAAAAAAACAGGATGGTGGTGGCTCTGGGGGTAGCTCACGTCGTTCGAAATCTACTTCATCAGGTAAATAATGTTTTTATTGGTATTTTATTCATAATTGGCATTAACGCTCCTTCGGAATCAACGTCACTAGGTCCAAAAACCCAGGCCGGTAGTGGCCCTCGGGATAGTTCACCTGGTTCAGAATCGGCGTCACGGGGTACAACAAAGCAGGCCGGTGGTGGCCCTCGGGATAGTTCACCTGGTTCAGAATCGTCGTCACGAGGTCCAAAAAAACAGGATGGTGGTGGCTCTGGGGGTAGCTCACGTCGTTCGAAATCTACTTCATCAGGTAAATAATGTTTCTTTTTCGATGAATTAACCTTATGTTCACATGTGAACATCCCGAGCTTTTACTTTGGTCGATTTTCAGCGAAAAGTTCGGAAAATGGACCCGATTGGACGCAGCTGGACAGCTTAACTTTTTTATGGGCTGTCCTTATAATAGCTGTACTTTTTTTAATCATACTTGATACCAACATTGGAAATCGTTCGCAATCGGCGTCACGAGGTAAATAATGTTTCTTGCTCGATGAATGAACAATATGTTCACATGAAATAATGAACTGACCCCTTGAAGATAATCACCAGTATATTATTAGCCCAAATTTTTAATTTCAATTTTCAGCGAAACATGCCCAATTGGGATCGAATTTGACTGCAGAGGGACGTTTATTTCTTGAAGGAGCTGGAGTTGTTATTCTATTCATAACTGCTTTTAAAATTATGCCATACGTTTTGAAAATTTTGATAGTCATTCTTGAAAGTACCATTGTGAACATTATTGTACCTATAGCGAATATTATTCCATTCATTTTGGAAATTTTGATCGTCATTCTTGAAAGTACCATTATGAACAGTATTGTACTTATAGCTAGTATTTTTAGTCTTGCACATGATGTCAGATAAAATACCAATGCTTTTCAGTCAGGATACCGGAATAAATCAAACTGTCATCAACAACAACGGTTTTTCGTTGTATCTTATTGGTCTGATCCAGTGTAAATGCATTAGATTTTTGCACGTTTCCGGCTTGCTATGTTTTAGGCAAACCAAGACAGTCCTCACTCATGAACTGAGGATGAGTCAGTGAAAGTTGGTGACGTCCGCAGTTGTGTGGAGTCACAAGTGACGATGACATCACTCCCTCATCATCCATTCAGTATTCTCATCCAAGCGAGCGAGCAAAAGCACTGCTGCAACTATTGTATAAACATAATTTCCTCTCGTCTGTTCCTTCCTTTCTGTATTTATCGTATATTCGGTATATAATAATAAATTATAGACATGAAAACAAACATAAGCAAGATATAGGGAAAAAACTCGAGTTATCTTCAACTGCATTCCTTGACTCAATTTCACAGTCTTGGTCTCGTTCATCTTCTTGTTGTTGTGTAGGAGGCTGTCCTTTTCCTCCACTTCTTCTACAGTGCTACACGTTGAATTTTCTATTGTTCAAAATTTGTATACATATTTCAGAGACACCCTGTAATTGTATCGTGTTGCACCTGAGATGACCAGTGCTCGGTTAGACATCGGCAACAACGTTCAGTTCACACAGACTGAGCACGCCGAGGCCTAAACCCTATTTTGATCCAACACGTTTGCTTCAGTCACCTTGAATACTTATCCACTCTTGGTTTTAATCGCCCTCCCTCTGATGACTCTGAAGAGCCAATGACACCTGTATGTTGCATTATTAAAGTCTTTCATCATCATTTTGTTTCCACGTCACAACTCAACAGTTTCCCTCTGAAGTCTTTACTCATCTTGCATGCACAACCGCTGCAAGCCTAACCTTGTGGAGGAGAAACAATGCAGGCGTATAGCTACCGTTCTGGCTATTCTGGAGGTCGTTCACATCGTGAGTACTCCTGACTGTTCGTCCATGGAAAACGTTCACACCTAAGCTCGGTGAAAGTATGCACTTGCCACGGAAACCGTACAGAAAGATGTGACTCATTAAGAATTCCAGTTACTGAGCTAAACCTACCTACCATTCCTTTCTCGTTGACGGATTGTTCGATATCCGTTCGTGTGGAACGTTTTACTGCAAATTTTACGTTGCACCAAATCATGCAGCTCACAACTGGACCGGTGCCAGGTGATCATTATCGTTAGCCTGCTGTTAGGACCCTGAAGGCCTGCTTTTCCGTTTTTGAAACTATTTAAGGTCAAATTTCGACATCTGCGGAAAACTTCTGTTTGATATTCATATTGTCACGTCACACAGTATTGGCAATAAAGTAGGATTAAGTACAATTTTAGTGGACCAAATATGCTGTGACGGTGGCGCTGGCTATTCACAGGGAAAGTCTCCTTTCCAGCTACTGCGTGCATAAAGTATGACATGGCAGTAATTATTGCGTATTTGGTATTTCGGCCCACAAGACAGTAATTTTTGTGTATTTTTTACCAAACTGCAGTAAGTTCTGATGAATTTATCCAAAAGCAAAAGTTTGAATTTTTTTGGCAATTTCACAATTTCTGCTTATTTTCAGCAATTCTGTTTAAAATGCTTCAGTTCTGCTTTCTCAAAATTCAATAAAATCGGATTCTGGGGTTTCAAAATGCGAGGATTCTGAATGGTGCGGCATTTCAGGGTCTAAAATGAGTTCTGCTCACTCCTGCCTTTGGCGGGCCTTAGCTATACGGGCCCGAGTATTCGGCGTAGAGCCAAAATTAAGGAAGCTTCTCCAAGCTTTATCAGTTTTTGAAGACAAAAGGGTTCAAGCATCACGAGTAAGCCATTGTAGGGGCTTTATTTCTTTCCATTGACGGACTGCAGTGCTACACATTTGCTATGTATAATTATAGGTTCATGCTGTAGACTGTTGCCAGTTGTCATGAAAGGCAACTGAATAAATGCTAAGTTCCATAAGAAAATCTGAGTTTTGATATTCGGGTGACATACTGACATTTAAAGTTTATTATAATAACCAGTTCTCCCTTGACCTGCATGATCTTGGAGGGTTCAATCTAGTCATCCCACAAAACCTGACTCCGTAATCATGACTTTTCGTCTTATGCATACATGTAAAATGATATGCGCGCCCGCGTCCTCCGCCTCCCAAGTTTACATTCTTTGTATTCAGTCTGAATATCCCGATACGGTAAGAGGTGAGACAAGATAGCGAATAATGGATATCTCCGTGATTCTAGCAATAACAAACCTTCGATACGCAGCACTAGTACACAAATAACAAACCATTCGTAACTTGGATGACTGATAATTTGTAGAGAAGATCGGATTCTTTCAATAGACAATGTCATCGTTCTTTGGATCGAATTCCTCGCAAAAGTTCAAATCGTCTTCCTCGATCATCTGTAATAGACAATCAAGCTTATAAAAATTCGAAAAACGATTGCTCAGGGGCCTTGCCGCAATTCAGGATGCCAATGTTGACCAAAATTTTTGGGGTGCCGCATGAGGGGCCAATTTTATTAGTCAGAATGATTCTCCATTCTTTTCCCTTTACAATGATGTGCTATACACGCCCCTACGCTGTGTAGTTTCGGAAGCGCTCAAAGTTGATGAGTTCGCATTTCAAAGCATGTAAACCTCCATTAAAAGCAATTTTTTCTTTCATTTCTTCTGTCTCCGACAATTTTGACCTGTTTTGACAGTGAGCGCAATATGAACTCAATATGAACAATGACTCAAATATTCTATTTTCAGAAAAGTCAATTTTTGTCACGATCGGTCCATGCATGCCGACGTTATTCAACTTCAAAGTTGTAAACCTGTCTCTGGGACACCCTGTATAATGCACTAGACCCCATTTTATGCATAACAGAACAAAAATTGACTGAGTTTTTGAAATCCCTTCGGCAAGTTTCGATTCAGGACTTCAGCTCCCGTTTCCACAAGAACTCTTGGAGTGTTGCACCAAAAGTATGACCCTTAAGGGTTCTTATGATGAATCGTCTCACATTATGATGTTCAGTTCCCTCAGTTTGCTCAACAACTGAAATGGTCCCATTGTTAGTATAGTGACTAGGTCCTTCTTCTTGGAAACTGCTGTGTCCAACTAAAAATTACACACTTCCACCTGTAATTATGTCGCGGCAATACACACTCTCCTACATCTTAGCGCTTCAGCATGCGCGTCGTTTATGTCCCACGTTACCCCCTAGTGACTCAAGTGTACCACGAGCACCCACCCCCTAACGGGAAATAGTTGAACCACATCCAAACATGCGCCATCCTCTCCGGCATGGCCTTGAGCCCGTGCCTTAGCAACAAGGAAAACTTATAAATACCGCAACGAGGAAAAGAGCATTGGCTTAATCTATTTGCGTCGCAGGGTCCGTGAAGAGAAAACTTACAACGTATTAGAAAACCGACGAACTTTGTTTGTGTTTAACCGTTAACCACGTGGAATCAACATAAATTACAGTCTAATTACCTCATTGGAAATGGAGTACGAGGTAGAGAAAATCGTGGCACATCGCAAACACGAGGGACAGATGGAGTATTTCATTAAATGGAAGGGATTTTCGAGGTAAATTAAGCGTAAGCATTGATATTATAATACATGGGTTTGCATGTGTCTTTTGTTCGCATAGCTGAATTTTGTTGACTGAACAATGATATAGAAGGGTCTAAGGGGCTTGTGTTGTTTTTTTTGTAGTTAGTGAAGTGAGTGATGAATCATGATGATCAAATTGACTAGGTCGCTGGCATTGAATAGTAGTGGTGTATGATTTTGTCATCCAGTGGCTTGTGACGTATGAAGTTTCGATCATGCTCCTTGAGATTAGTATGTCACTGGATGCTGGAAGTTCTTCATCTAAGATCTGACGGACGAGAAACTGCTGGGAAGAGGTTAGAATGTAGGGAGACACGGCTTACCATTACCATTCTGTTTTGCGATTCATACTCCTACTGCTAGTTGCATAGATTTTGGAACTGACGTAGTTTGACATATGTTAGTGACGGTTAACTTCGACAGTTGGACAGTTTTGTTAAGTTGTAACAAAAGGGGCGCCCAGTATTCGAAGTAGGGTGAACTTGTACTAGGTTAGAATATCTGTAGTTTAGTTTGTGAGATAACTAGTCGTGCTGAATGCAGTGACCTCGTCATAGCAATGAGTACGATTGCAAACACTGCTACGATGCATTCCAGTAATAGAGCCTGCGACAGGTTATTCTGCTTGATCTGGAGAAGCTGAAACTTGGATGGATTGGGAAATTAAGAGGCTTCCTGACCGAAGACCTCGTGTGAAAGGAAATTATTCTTGTACCTGTTGTTCGAATGTAACGTGTCCAGGGATATGGTTGTGTGGCCTTCTATACTTTGAAATCTTCGTGCGATGCACGCCTGCGCACAGTACAGAGCCACGTGTTCATGTAGAGAAAGATTGAAGTCCAACTGGCGACTTCAACACTTGCATCTGGAAATCCTTAACTGTGCGAATTTTGTAGACCTGCTAGACGAGTAGTTTCAGGACATGAAGTTATTGCATTTCTGCAACTCCTGAGTGAGGAGTTAGAGGTGACAAAAGGAAATGTTGGACACCTTTTTCGAAAAATTCCATGAAATGTCATTGAATATTGATTTTTTTCGAAATATGACCTCGGGCTGACCTAGTGTGTGAAAATGTCTTTTTCACAAGCAAAAGGTTGAGAAAATTCGCCCACTCGATCTTGAGTTAGCATTTTGCTGATGCCCGTTTGTCGTAAAATATGCACAATTTTGCAGCTGATTTTCATAGACAACCCCGTTGGCAGTAATATTTCGGCAGAAAATTGTACAAGTACAGAATTCCTTGCTTCTCATTACTCCGAGTTAGTTAGTAGAGTTGGAATCCAGTACGTTGCTTTACTTTTACAGGGTTCTCAGTAGTAAGAGACTGCTTAGGCGGTTGAGTAAAAATGAGTAATGCTGGATTCACATTGGCCTTATTCAAGCAAACGTCTGCTTCTGCAAGTAAGTTCTTGCGGGTCAAACCATCCGCAAGTTGATTTACTTGCAGATGGTAAGGTAGCCATTCACATTGCGCTCATTACTTGGCAGAAGAAAAAGTTACTCGCTTCCAAAAAATGTTACTCGACTTAGTGGACCACTTTCTAATTCTGATACCCCTTGACGTTTAAAGGTGAAAATCGGAAGGCATTAAGTTATTCTAAAAAATTCCGAGGTCTGTGAACTCTGAGACTCAATATTTCATAGAAGGTTCGGTAAAAAAGATTTGGAACCAGGGGAAAATTGTTTAGCATTCTGGCGACTGCAAATTCCTAATTTTTAAGAAAAATTGGACGACGGCCACCCGATCTACAGCTCCCATGCGCTATTTTTGCTGTGAAACTATCGGGAATCCTTTCTGCCGGCAGAAGCAAAGTAGAAGTCAGTTCTACTCCTTGCGCAAGTAGCTTCTGCAACTAAACCCGCGTCGCCTCTGCATGAGAATCCTCTGCTCAAATTCTTGCATTTGGATTATGGAGTATCTGGACGTGAAGTACGGACTAGCAATGGGATTGGATTGAGGAAAATTTCATGTGGAATTGTGTTACCATTCCGGAATACGAGGTGAATTTGGCACTTTGCCCATGCCGTTGCGTATTTGTGGATTTTAGGATTATATTTCACATTCCTCGTTCTATTGTTTCATAGAATAGAACACCAAATGATTTACAAAATTTTTGCATTCCATATTTCATAGGTATATGTCTTACGCGTATACATGTTTTCCTACATTGGCAATACCGAATATTATGCTTCTCTAATAGCTTCGTTTACATACGGCCAGTATGCATTTAGCAATATTTACATGGTATGTTGGCAATAAATTGCAGAGAAATTCATGTTACTCAGGAGGCAATATATTAGTTCCAGAGTATCTCGGTCGACTTAGTCAGAACAAATTCTAACTTGTTAAACCAAAAATGTATGGTAGGGAAAGCCAGCGTTCTAGAATTTTGTCTTCGTGTTCACAGTGTGGGTACTTGTCCTGATTACCTCAAAGATATTGTGTGAAGACGTGTGTACCGGTGCTATTGTTTGAATACCCCTGATCAACAACTCCGCGTAAATGTGACCAAATAACTGCCGGACTAACGGAGGTGGACGTATGGGGAACATGAATGTTGAGTAAGGATTCAGCGGGATTGCATCATGTCATAAATATTCTACTCATTAACTGTCTGCTTCCTTCAGTCACTCTATTGAGTTCAGAATCAATACTTACAAACGGCCACAAAAACTGTCAATGAATTTTTGAGACGACAAAATGCCTTTCTATATTTCTAAATACATGTCCTGGAACACTTGCGCTATTCCGAGGTGTTGACGTAAATTTTATGTCGGTTCGATAATCCGTTTGCGCAGGGGGCCAAAGACAAACAAAAGTTGTTAAGACCGATAGAGGCAGAACGTAGGTATTGGGAGGATACGTCTGCCTAAAAATCTGTCCGTGTCAGACTAACGGAGGCAGACGTATTGCAGAAACAATAATAAGTTTGTAGTCAGACGGATTGCATCATCATAACATTACTGCAAGTTGCCTTCCGTCGTAATAATTAAGTTCTGACTTCATACTTTCTAACGGTCTCAAAAGCTTTCAGTAAATTTTTGAGACAGCAAAACAACTTTCTATTTTAATAATGACACGTGTGTCAACACTAGTGCTATTCGGAGCTGCTGGCGTAAAGTTCATGTGAGTTTTATAATCCGTTTGTGCAGGGGCCAAAGACAAGAAAATTGCGGACGACCGATGGAGGCAGAACGTAGGTATTGTGAGGATACGTCTGCCTGAAAATTAGGGACAATCTGTAATCATTATCGTCAAACCTAGTCAAACCAATCGGTTCTAATCTGACCAAAGATTGTTGGTGTCTTTGCTTTCTATGGTTTTCAGGACTATATTTTATCTACTCATATCTATCGTATATTATAGAACTGTTCCAGAACCAAATTTTCGCCAATAGTCATGATTATCCGTATTACAGGCTAACTTTTTATTACGTGTTTCTCAATTCTATGCATTGGCTGGCTGACCCTGTATAGCGCGCATTACGTAGAGCGCCACAATAAGAGACGGTTCGCAGTAACTGTTTTCGTGTATCCAGGCGAATCTCTGTAATGAATCCGGGTGTAGAGGATCTCTCTCTGTTGTGGATAAATTGTAAATCCCCGGCAGAAGTCCGTACATCTCACATGTTAAAGAATGCGGATGTACTGAATCATCAAGTTAAGGAAATCTCATTGTAATGAACGAAATATCTCTGCGGCAGAGTCATTTTGCCATTTTTGTAATGAATTTCCATAAAGAATTGGCGCGAACACGTATTCTCAGGTGCCGAAGTTATTGTTTTGTGACACAACATGCCTGTCGCAGGAACATGTTTTGGGTTCAGGACGTTTCTCGTTGTCCTTTCATTCCCTTTGTCGAAAGTTCAGCTGTCGTTGTAACAATTTGACTTGTGCCAGGTCGAATAGCCTGTGCATTTCTTCATGTTAGCCATTGCTGTATCGAAAATACTAGTAGCTAACAGTTAGTTAATATGTTAGGAAATACTCTGTGAAAATTGGAATTCACGTCTCTGGACAGAGTTAAGTACGGTGTAAACAAATAGTTCAGGTGTTCGAAAACATTCTTTTTAAAATGGATCTGATCCGTTAAATGCGAGTAATGGACTTTCGTTATAAAAGATTCATTCGGCCCCCCACCAGCACCAAAGAGTCGGCAAAGCGCAGTAACAGCGCAGAGCAGTTGTTCCAGAGCAGGCTGCAGAACATCTCAGTAGAATATGCGAGGATCCGACACAATTGCTTGCAGCGGTGTCGGCGTGTTCATTGTTAGGCGATCGTGCGTGAGCTCAGCGCGGTGTGCTTGGATCTATCAGTACAGCGTCAAAACCACACCAAACCGACTCTATGCATTAACACTGTTTGAGCGTGAGCAGATGCTGGAGCCAATGGGAAGGGTATTGCCCTTCGTTTGTTTGGCAACGGTCATGGGCAGTAGAGTTGGCGGAGGAGGAGGCGAGGAAGTCCAGACTTGCACGCCGTCATGTTGTCACACGGCTCGCTTTCTGTATCTCCGCCATTTAGGCTGTGATCATAGCTGTGTGTTGCAGTCCGTAGTATTGTCTTCATGGATAGTTAGGAAACTGCAGTGTAAATTTTACAGGAAATTATAATACTCAATACAGTTCTAATAAGTGTATCCTGCCGTGTATCTTTGAAAGGAAATTATTCAGTTTCACAAATACATAATATGCTTTTTCAGTGCCTCTGTAGAAACTCGTTACATAGCCTAAAATGCGATGTTAATGCTTCCATGTCTAGCAGGACCTTTTTATGATGTCAGATTTAAAACTCAAATTAGATAAGAAATTCGGTTTCAGTCCAGCCTGAAAAGAGGATCGAGTCAGCATGGGCATGGTTGAGACTAATCGACTCAGATCTTCGCAGTTTTAGCGCCGTATCACAGCGTTGTTACGGCGCTTCCTAGATCAGTCGGCAGCATGCACCTGTACCCGCGACAAAATCGACACTGACTCAACGGCGACGAACTGCGCTGTCACTGCGGATCTGACTTTTTCTGTGCTGGTGGGGCTGTCTCGCTTCACGGGACCTGGCGTTGACTAATTGTGTGACAGTTCATCGGCAAAAACTTAACTGATTATGTGTGAAGCACGAAGTACATCGGCTTAGTATTCATTTGTGGCCATTTTTAATGTTTTGATTGTAGCGAGGAGAACACTTGGGAGCCTGCTGGCAATCTAGTATCATGCGAGAAACTTCTTCAAAACTACAATCGTCGTCGATCACAGACTCGCAGGTCCACGAAATCAAGCAGGAAGGAAGTAGAAGCCATCAAGGTTGAGCAGATGCAGGGGCAACCTGATGATGCCGTTGTTTCTTCCGTAGAAGCAGGAGATGCAAACATTCCTGAAGGGGATAAACCAGCTAGGTAAGCTATCCTACAATATGTTTTACTTGCCATTAGCTTCAAGAAAGTACAAGAAGAAGGTGTTCGATAGAATACAGTGCCCGGGCTGTTGGTTGCTATGCGGTATGTAATAGATACTAGGTCTAGCGGGATACCGCAAGTCTGTATATCGTCAGCCATAAGATTTACGTGGCATTGTATTTCACACCATGGCATTGCTGGAAGTTGGACGCATAGCGTTATTAATATAATTTTCATAGTGGCTTAATATGGTAGTGGTAATAGGCTCCTTTATAGTGGTCGACGCCAACCGCTGGTATGGTCAGATTCCTATGTGCTCGCCAAAACGTGACGGACATACGGGTGCCATATGTATATATCAGTGAACTAGCGTTTTCCAATGCGACGCATTGGCTGGCTGACCGTGTGTAGCGCGCGTGCGCCACCTAGCGGTCCCCTCGAGTGACTACCCGACTATGACGTAAAACCACAATGATTATAACCAAAACTCTGATTAACTTTCAACAGTAACAACGATAACTGTTTTTATTCTGGGGGCTATCTAAAACGTCAACAACAATAATAACTTTTTAAAATTATTAACGGTACGTTAATGTAATTGATATAATTACTGAATTTCAGAACAACAATTGCTAATAATAACTACTGAACTGTATCTGACTCTAAACCCTAACACTTATTCTTGAAATGTCAAAATATCAACTATTGACTAACTTCCAACCTTCAACTCGTTACTGACTAACTCCCAACCTTCAACTCGTTAAGTGACTCGCTTCCGACTCGTTTCTCACTCGTACTCTGACTGCAACTCTAAAATCGAACTGATTTTTCAACAACTGAACTGTCTTATTTATACTCAGTAACTGATCTAATAATTTCCACGGGAACATTCCAAGGGTCAACAACATGACAACCAAATCAAATAAACTTTTTCACCCTTCATGTTAATTAGCTAAATGTACGATCGTTCCTTTTTACATTTTCTGTACCATAAACTTACACAGTATCTACATACATAGATTTTGTTACTTCTTTTCCCGTCTCATTTTACATAAAATCAACATTGCAGTTCTACTCATCTACGTAACCTTGACATTTCATATAATTAAATTATGACAACGTTTCAGCACTGGCTAAAATAAACACCCTTATACAAATAACAATAACCATATTGTTGTGGACATAACTCCCACAACGGTTAGTAAAGAATATTTTGTGATCATGGCGACAGTTGCAGCATGATTCAAATATGTATAGGGTTTCACGCAACACCTTTCCCCCTAGTGGGGCCCAAACACCGGCCCCTATTTTTATGAAAAATATGCAATTTTGAAGCAAATTTCGTTGCAGATCTCACGCTCTTTAAAATTGATGGAAGAACGACCAAGTTAGAACACAAATGTCGGGCGCCGGGAAGTTCGACCGTAAGTAACATGCAGCGGTTGCGGTGCCATAACCTTGTAATTTACAAACCGGTTTTAAAAATGTAAACGCTTTCAGATAGGCCCTCAGCTCGTCTTCAAAATTTGTTATTCTTCTTATAAATCGCATGAGTGGTTTAAATTTTGCAATGGGGGGAAGGCGTTTTGTGGGACCCTGTATTGTTGCGTCGGAGGTAGGTACCGCCAAGAAAGGAAGAATCCTAGGTAAACAAATAGTAGATTGCGGAGGATACGTTTAAAAAATTGAGGTTCAAGATCATAGAGGAAGGATTTTTATTTAAAATGAACTTCGTGGTGAATACAGTTAGGCTTGATTAGTCGAAATATCTTCACGAATCATACGGTTTGGAATCTTTTGAGACCATCGTATAAAAAATTAAACATTTCGCCGTTTTATTAAATATAAATATTTAGTGAAATATTCTCAGGTTTTTTCGAAAAATCAACCAACGACCCAAGATGCTGCAAAAATGCCCCCAGAAGGTAAAAACTCAGAAGCAAAATTCCAGGTGTCTTTCCGGTCTTCTAATAGCAGTTATATGTCCCTAAAGAGTTCAAAAGAGGATACTCTAAGCCTCTGAAATATAACGCAAATGGTAGTCGCTCTGGTGTCGGTAACACCTCAGCATTTTACTTTGCGAACATGCTAATTCACGATGCTAGGAACCCTTTGAAACTCCCATCTTACAACCTCCCACATAACTATTATCCCGAGCATTCAGATACAGGATCGTAACTCATAATCTAAAATACCTCTCACAGTGGAACATGTTGAGGTGGTGAGCGTGCTGAGGGAAGTGATACGAATATTGTGAGGGGGTTCC
>JAQFYD010001218.1:0-13019 GCA_034694225.1 Bourletiella hortensis
ATTCAGACAGTTGAGAATCAAACTTTGTACTATAGATAGACATTGTCCGAGGGGACATATGGAGAAACTTGTTTGCTCGTGCTGGGACAACAAGAATATCTTTTAATGGTTGAAACGTAACTGCCGTTACTCATGATAGATGCAAGCTCCGTTCTTATTTTTTCAGTAGCTCTATCGTTATTTTTTGTCATACTTATTTGTTTGAGATGGGAAATGAAGAAACTGTTGTATGACTTTTCATACTAGTACTTAACTTGGCGCGTGATTGAGATGCGGATAATGTGCTGCTGACTTTTAGTAATAAGCAGAGATGATGTACTACTGGTGGAGCGCAATGCGAATGTAATATGTAAAATGATTGTTATAATTGAAAAGGGGAAATTTAATTTTCTAGGAGGAAGTTTTTCAAGTTGAAGTTGTGAAGAAAGTGAAGTTATGGGGGTACAAAAGTGAGATATCGTCTGGGCGGTCATCTGTGTCCTTGTCATCTCCGTGCATTGGTGGTGAAACAGATTATGGGGATGATAAACTTGGTGATGTGTCCAGGAGTGGGAGAAAATCTGCTGCTCTTGGGGAGGACAGGATGATTGTAGTGTTTTTTGGGACTTGATGATGGTGGTAGTGATGATGATGATGTTGATGAGTTTGATTTCAAAATGTGAACCAGAAGGTAATGGATAAATTAACTTTGAAATTATGAATTTAATTGCTCGTAACTTCGGAGTAATTTCGTGCTGCTCGCTCTCAGACACATATCACTGTACTACTCACGTAAAGGGAACATAGTTATGAGGGAGATGAAGAAGAGGAAGAGGAGGAAGAGCTCGTGCAGGGATTATATTATTAGCTAGACAAAGTATGGTTTATCTTTGTTTTACGAGTTCGTTATATGCAGCGATTATTATACGAATGTGGCTAGAATTTTTATGAGGCTCTTACCGCAGTCAGCGTTGTAAGCTATGATTCTTATTATTATGTCAAACTTCCGACTAACAGCACAGGATGCCGGAGTAGGTCGATTTAACTACCGTACAAAGGCGTCCTATTGTCTGGAAGAAGTATAATATGGAGAATAGTATTCAGTTACTTCCCTGTCTTTAGTATTAGGTACTAGTTTTATTTAGTGAATGCTTGTACCTTTGAGAGTCGATTTCTTATCGATGAGTAGCTTTAATTATGGCTGTACTTCCCCACCACCGTAGTAGTGGTGCTAATGATGACGGGACTTCTCGTGATTTCTGAGGCGTTTGAAATGAATAGAGAGGACAGGCCGCCCGTGGGGTTTGATTATAGACAGAATTATTGCAAACGACAGTAAGGGAAGATAGTCAAATAATTTTGTCCTTGTCCTCGTGCTGGACTTTGGTGGTGTGCTGCTCTGCGGAATGGCATATATTTATTGTGTCAGAAAAAGAGGAGGAAGGCATTTAGTCAGTAAAGGTATGGCGGTTTCGGGAGGTTGTTTTATTGGGAATAATAATTGAAAATCGAAAGCCAGTTTTTAACGTCATCATCATTCACTCAATAAATTACAGTGTTTCTGGGCAAATTAATGTTTGCAGTAGCTCAGATGCATACAGGTTGCTGTATGAAATATTCATATAGGGCTCCTTGTAACTGTTTAATTACTTGCAACTGTTTTTGTCCGAGTATCTGGTGTTTGCCTTATGTCTGCCTTCTTTATAGTTAATAATGCCTCAGTGTGTGCATATGACTATTGAGGCAGTGAGTTAAAATAATCCAAATGTTTGAAAGAATCGGTCGTGTTGTATTTTAAATATTAACAAGGGGTGGGAGTTTTCCGGTCGGTTGGGATGTCCGACTTGGAAGTTGTCACAGTGTTAGTCCACAAGACATTTGAAAATCATGTAAATCGTTTTTGAGTGAGAGCAGCGCACGAGAAGCATCAGAAGTTCGAGCATGGTAATTTAATGTATTCAGTATATGATGATGATACTAGCAGCGATCGCGACTATAGTAAGCGAATGCATGTCTGCTGCGTAAGACTGACTCGTCTTTGGCCTCTGTAAACTTCACATGGTGATTTAATGCGTATAGTCCGTTACTGTGGAATATAAATATAATTTGCTTAGAATTTTCATGAAAGTTCTCGACACTCCTTTGTGTACACATTGTGTGAAGTTTTCAGTAGGTGGAGGCGATGACTTGTTGTCAAGACTTACCACATCCTAGCATGCTTACTTAGCACGTAAAGACATTTTCTTATATAATCTTTAAATATTATTGGGGAAAAATTGTATTTAAATTTGGAAGGGTGAATTTGCAGGTATGAAGATTGTGAGTGGAAAGGAGAGAGCGAGGACTTTAGTATCCGGAAGTCTTCTTGTTGGTACAAACTGTGCTTCTGCTGCGGCTACGGAAACAGCAACAACGTCAAGTCTGGATTTCGGTGGGGCCGCATAGAGCCCAATTACGTTTATATTTGCACCCACTTATACTGTGACTTTGTGTTCTCGATCACCCTCAGCCGCGCAACTTTGTGTGTGGCTGAAAGTACTACGGAGTAACAAGCATGACAGAAAACAGCCCGGGTGGCTGGCAGAAAAACCTTTTGCGTGTGACAGGATTTTACTTGTAAAATCCTTAATGAGAGAAGATGTTTTGGGTATGAGAGTCAAAACCACAACCAAACAAAAAAAACAATTCGTAATAAGTATAACAGAAGGAGTTTATGATGATTAGTGTAGTCAGGCAAATGTATGGTACTTATAAACTTGGTTTATGCTAATATTTGTTGTATTTCGCGTTGACATTCTAGTCAATCATGGTACGACGGGGGAGTCAGAGGGCAAAGAAGGCTGTACATCATGCCCCAGCTCAGCCCGGGGCTGTGACTGTGGCAACGTCGGTGCCGGCGTTGTCCTATGGAACTTCTGTGTCACCCTCTCCAGGGAATTCCCAACAGGGTATGCTGTTGATTGTTAATTCGGCGCCGAATTTCGCTACTGAATGTGATTAATATTTGAGATTAATTTATTTTGACCTATGACTTTATTTTAGGGCTAAAATCTTGCCCCCAGTGTCAGACGGTGTTCAACAGCACAAATTGTAGACCGGTGCAAGAGGCCTGTGGACACTGGAAATGCCGGACGTGTATGATCGCAAATGAAGATGGCTGTCCTCAGTGTAGACAAGTTGGGCAACCTCATAGTGGTAATTTTTTATCATTGAATGCAGTTTGATTGATTCGACTACTGTCTTGTAGCGCATCCAGGCAGATAGCACTTCTTTATTTTTGTTTTGCTTTTCAGGAGGAGGCTTACAGTCAGTTTCAAGTGGCACAACCCGTAGAACTCTGCCAGCACGGGGATCCAATCTAGATGATACTGATCTCATGCCACCTGTACTGATTGAAGAGGAGCCGATTGCTACCAGCAGTTCCGGAGACAAGGTTCTTCGGAACATGGGGCAACTGCATGAAACACCCCCGAAACTCTCCTCTGCGGCTACGTCCATCTCGTCGCAGTCTAAGCTTCCAATAAAGCGAAAACAGAAGGAGGTTAGCCCAAGCGCACCGTCGAAGATTTTAAAAACTTCGCTAGGCGCTTCTACTTTGCAGCAGAAAAAATCAGACCCTCGAGAGCGGCCAAAGATGGGAACTCGACGATCTAGCACGAGCAGTGCCCAAAGTAGTTCCCCCAAACCTTCTTCAAGAACTTATCGGCAGGGAACTGGAGATATTCTGTTAGAGGACGAGAGCCAAAGAAGAAGCGTTCGAGTCAGTGTAAATAATAGAAAGAGCACCAGTACAACTCCTGTAAATCAGGCAAATATGCCGGTGGTTGTCGTTACGCAGTCACTGGCTCAAGGAAAAGAGAAGTCGAGATCCACGGCATCTGCTTTGAGTAGAGCCAAGTTGCCATTCTCGAATCAAACTCGCGATGACAGCGGACCATCATTTGCAGTTACAATAAGCCCAACAACTATTCCAGCCAAGTCTAGTGGCACAGGGTCATTGCTCACGAAACCCATCCTGAGTCCGTCCAAAACAGTGACGGAAGGAAGTGATGACTTGGGCTTCTCCATAACATCAGTGAGCTCTGGTGCTACTGTGGTCATGCCAGGGAGCAGTAACAGTAATGATGGGTCGAACTCAAACAGTTTGGAAACTTGCGATCCATTAGACATCAGCAATGACTGGAATGGAAACGACTCGAATTCGGTCCCGTCTGAAGGGCAACCGGGCCAACAGGAAGTAAAAAAGAAGAAGAAGCGTAGCCCTGTGACTATTCACGAGCACATCACTATTCTGAGTGGTAAGAAATTTGAGCCAGGACAAGCTGCATTGTTTTGGTTCCCATCTCCTGTGCCTGCCTTGTGACGAAAATTAACATTTAACTATGAATTTTTGCAGGAGATCCTCTCTTATACCAGTGTAACGTTTGCATGAAAAAGTTTAAGACAAAAGCTCACATCAAGTACCACGAATTTTGTCAGAATGGAGAAAAGCCGTACAAATGTGAGGAGTGCGGTCAAGGGTTCATAGCCAAGTCTCATTATGAGTACCATTTAAGGACCCATACTGGTAGGTGTGCCATTGCTGGCAACAGTAATGCTAATCACATGGATGAATTCAACGTAATCTGTTTGAATTGCAGGAGAACGACCGTATGTTTGTCCTAAGTGTGGCAAAGGATTCAATCAGAGAGGGAAGGTTACTCGACATATGCGGTCTCACACTGGAGAAAAACCATTCATTTGCCAGCAGTGTGGCCGTGGCTTTGCCAACGCCCAGGCTTTGAGATCCCATTTTCTAATCCACACTGGAGAGCGTCCATTCGCATGTCAGTATTGTAATAAGCGGTTTACGGGGATGACTAATTTGAAGAAACATGTGATCACGCATACGGGTAAGTCATGTTTCGACTTCCGTAGCCTGTCCTGGGTCAACCTTATTATTGCTTCTTGGCCTTACGTAGTTTGTTTTTTTTTCCGCTGCGTAGGTGAGCGCCCGTTTACATGTAATCATTGCGGGAAAAGCTTCGGGCTGAAGTGGACGTTAGACCTGCACCTTCGAACACATTCTACTGAGCGTCCCTTCCAGTGTGACCAATGTACAAGAGCTTTTTCAAACAGCAAAGATCTCCGGAGACATCTCGTCATTCACTCTGGTACTTTCTAATTTCAGTGGGGAGTGTTCTATAGTTATTTCACCGATTCACCTTTATGGAATGAATATTTCAATTATTGCAGGAGAACGTCCATTTAAATGTTGGATCTGTGGGACGGCTTTCAGAAGAAAAGACAATCTTGATAGACACATTAAAAATACTCATAATCAACCAAAGGAGGTGGCGAAGCAGTTGGCAAACGAAGCAGCTGCAGAATACATGGCTCAGACGAAAGCAAATCAAGTAGTGGCTGCTGCTGCTGCTAGAGCTGCTGCTACTGCTCCAGGAAATGCTGATGTGCCCAAGCCATCTTCATCCAAAAAAACTACAACAAATGCGTAAGTTTACCGGTTGCAAGAAATTTTCCTGTGTAGAAATGCTTTTTGGCTAATACAGCTGTAATATTCAAACATTTAGGACCTCTTCTAAGGACGGCAGCAATTCGCGAGATTCTCCAGCTATCCTTAGGAATGCAAAGGAAAAAAAGAAGAAAACTTCTGAAAATGTGGACGTTATCATTACAGCAGATTTGTCACCACCGAATTCACCACCTGACGCGAGTGAGGCAGGAACTGTTGGAGGTAATATTATGCTCACATCAAATGGATCTCAGAACAGCGGAAGTAAGCATGCACTCCAAGCTGTTTGTATTCAGTTTTGTTGGTTAATTTATTTGACTAATAATGTGGAAATCTAATTCAGACCTATACGTCATTCCGAACGGACAGCCCAGTATGCCGTCAACAGCTGTTATCACAACAGATGGGAACAGTGGGACTGTCGAAGCCCATTTTGTGGAAGTAAGAGAGTTTGATGGACTAGCAGAATTGCGAACCGTCCCTGTCAATGAATATCATCAGCTTGAAGGTATCAAGTTATTGGAAAAGGCCAAGTCTAATGGAGACCCAAGCGATAAGGTGATGCACCAATCACATAGTTGATGTTTCATTTTTGTAACGGAGGCAGACGCTATAATGACCTTAATATTTTATTCTTCAGCAAGAAGAAGTGTCCAGTCAACCTGTTGTGGAGGAAGAGGAGAAGGATGTTAAACATCGACTCGAAGAAACGGGTGATGTTCTTTTCTGTGGAGCGCCAGGTACTACTGATGGTGGGCGAAACTTTAGTCAAGGACTCACGGTTACTGTTGTGTACGAAAATGACGGTAAAACTCATTTCATTACTGATCAGCCGTCGCAGTACCCCGGTACTGTGGATCCGCTGAGTTTCCCCACTGATCAGACTACTGGACTAATGGCGATTCCCAGAGAAACTCTTTTCAGCTTTCCAGCTACGACAGTTGTAAATACTGGACAGGAGGTACATTATTATGAATTTCCCTGAAGTTCGTTTTATATGCAGGAATAAGGTTTAAGCATTAACAATAATTTTTTTTCCATAGACCCCTCAAGATGATTCGAGTTCTCAGCCCCGGACGAGTGAAATCCATTTGAAGAAATCGGAGACAATCCTTAGCGGGAACTTGTCCAAATATCTTCAGATGGATTTACCAAAAACTGTGTGTACGCGTAGTGAAAATTCGGAGGAAGTGACTTCTAGTGAGTACCATGACCAAGTGGGTGTGGAGAATGATAGAGATGATTCAGTTTATAATGACACAAGTGGACAGAATAGTCAAGTTTATAGTGACCATGTGAGTGAGGCCTTTTCCTCTTACCCAGTGAAAAGTGAAATTGACATAGAGTATGGCCCAAATCAAATCGATGAAGAGGTTCCGATGGATGAGGGGGTCACAAACGATAATGCTGTTGCGTCCCCTTTATCATCAGTTTCTGAAGCCAGTGGGGGGAAGAGTGGTGAAGCAGTAGAGAAATACAGTGGAAATCGCTCAAATAAAGAAATAGATCCCCTGAAGACGAGAGGCATAAAAATTGAAGCAAAAACTCGGGTGCAAAAACCTGAAAGTGAATTAGAAGAAGGTGAAATCGAGAGAGATGGCTTGGATAGCAATACCGTATCCGGTAATGCAGCAACAAGGGACCCAAGAAGTTCAAGTGAAACCAACAAGTCCCCATCAAAGGATATCGTGGATTCAGTTGCACAGGATAACTACCCTAGCGATCCCATGTTTCAAGATCCATATGCCGATGATGAAGAGAAATTAGAGCAGCAGCAGATGGAAGACAGTAAGCCTCAAAACGCAGCCGCTCTTACGACTGCAGCGAAGAGCACGGACGACTCAGTGTTACCGGAGGGAATGGACGGATACGGTAGTCCTGAGGCCATTTTTGAGGATAACATAGTCAGGAGTAGTAGATGGAAGGACGAAGGAAGGTGCTTTCGAGGCATTGTAGACAAAGAATGTCCTGCATCAATACTCCAGGATGAGGCTAGTAACTGTGGTAGCATGGACCCCATTTCGGATGATGATGAAGACTTCAATGAAAGCTTTACTGGTCCGGAATCCCCTTTAGAAGCTGGTGAAATCCCAAGGCGTCGACTTCGTGAAAGCATTGACGTCGAATGTCCGCAGCAGATTCTTCAGCCTATAAATGAGTACAGTTGTAGCAGCTCGCAAGAACCATCAGTGCTAAAGCAAAATGTATTAGATGCACTTCGACGATTTGATTCACATTCCCATGATAATGACACTGAGTCCATCAGCAGTACCGAATTAGAACCGCTCCCAGACGAAACGAAGCCAGAAATTGAATCAGTCTGTAGTGGTCAACTACAAACGACACTGGTAACCCCAAATGTTGCGGGTGAAGAAGGCAGTGACACTAATAACGAGTTGGTTGGTGTAACCTTCAACCATCGTCCAAACCCAGCCTTTGAAGAAAAGAAATTTCCACATTCATACAGCGTTGACAATGGGGTTCGCAAAACTCATTCGCCCGTCAGTACTGTCCTTGGAGACGTACCACCAGCTGCTAGCGATATATCTGAGCAGTCACGCTCAGGTCAAACGTCCTACCCAGTCGTCACACTGGACAGCGAACAGCTGGAGGGTAACATCGAATCTAGCAGCAGTGTCGATGGGTCTGTGCAAAGCATAGACATCATAGGTGACAGAGCAAGGGATACCGCTTATCAGATTGAGAATACCAAGACTGACTTAGTTAAGAAAGCAATGGACAATAGTGATTTCCCTGTAGGCGCCGACGAATTGAAAAGGGCCTCAACGGGAGAAGAGTTTGTTTTGTCTTTGCATAATTCTTCTGATTTCGACTCAAGTGAAACTGAGCCAATAAGTGATGCAGAATTAGAAGATGAAAATGAAACCAAGATGGGGACAAGAAAGATTGGCTCGGGTGAAATGCCATCATCAAGCAGAAGTGTGTCTTCATCCGGTGATTTCAAAAGAAATAAACGGAAACGAGATGTTGGAGAAGATTCACTTGCACAGCATACGAAAGCAAAGATGGTCGAAGTATCTGATGCAGAGAGACTTATAGCAGTGCTGGAATCCCCTGTGAAGGCGGATGTGGCTGCTTCATCACATATGACCGATCCAAAAAACGCGTTTAGTCCAACGGCGGCAACACGAAGCATTGAGGAAGCTAAATTAATTAATGAAGAGTGCAGTGAAGAGTTTAGTACAAATACGAGTAGTTGTGAACGGACAGAGAGTGGAACCATTTCAGCAAATACTAAAGACATTAAAGTAACCACAATTGAAGCGACTAAGGAGGATGCAAAAGGAGACCTAACGTTGACTACGGATGAAATCAATGAGTATTGTAAAGATGGGGGTGAAATTTCTTATTTAGCTCCATGTGAAAGTCCTGAAGGTAGCATAGAAACGGTAGAAAAATCGACACAGTGTGTGCAGACTGAAGATTATAATGATCGTAAGGATGACGACGACCAAGTGGAAGGTACCTCTTATGCTGAGTCTACATCAGTTGAAGAACAGCAGATCATCGTAAGCAACGTACGTTCCCTAGGAGGCTATACCAGTCCAGTTTCCGCGGTGGCAGCTCCGCTAACGACGCGAGCAAATGTCTCAAGTAGTAATCAAAGCATGGAGATAATTTCAGAGCCGGTGGTGATAAAAACTGAGCATGGAATTCCAGCCGTTGCTACAATCATTGAGAAAATCCCAGATGCAGCTGTAGGGTATGAATTGCCACATCGTCGTGTGTCGAGTTCCGAGAAACGGGCCTCTCCTGTGGTATCTACCCATCCCGTTGAAATGATATCCCCGGAGCCAGCTACCGTTACTTACGTCGCAATTCCAGAAACAGTGACGGTTCCTTCGCAAGCTCGCCTTATCTATGCGAATCCACTGGTAACCTCCGTAGCTCCGGCAGTTCTGCTTGCCCAACCTGTCAATCTCTCACAGTCTACAGCTACTACTTCGTCTTACGGAACCGCGATGACTGCGGCAACTCCTTCAGCTCAGCCCGCTGACATGGTTGTGAGTAACTACCGTATTGTTTATGCCCCAGAGGTCGCAACGACCAGCGATGTTTCAGCCTATTCCAGTGCACAACCCTCCTTCAGATTTATCTATGAAAACGGGGAACCGGTTATGACTGAAAGCACTGAATCTGTGGACAGTAAAATGCGGATTGTTTACGCATGTGCAGCAGCAACGGCAGATCCACCAGGAAATTGTGGATCTCAGAAGTTAAAATTATTGTATGCTGAAGCCCTTGGAGTAGGAACCCCTGATGAGTCCGGTCAAGTGCAGCTAGTTTATACTTCCACAGCTCCCAACCAGAACATAGTACATGCTCCCAATCAGAATGTTCGCATCTATTCGCCTACTTTCTTGACTGCTGATACAAATGCAAACTCCAAGAATATAGAAATGTTGTTTGCACAACAGCCGGCAGTAGAACCTAGCACTGGACCTGTCCCAGTGGAGGTTTTGTATAAGGGGAATGGTACTGTGATGGCGCAGACAGTTGGACAGCCACAGGATCTTAGCTGGATCAGACGTGACCTGAATCATTCCTTCATCCCGGCATCCCTTCCTTCTGCAGTACCGCAGCAGTCATCCTCCTCATCAACAGCTGGGAAACACTGTGCTTCGACTACAACTACTTCGTACTCTTCATCTAGTGCACGACTTGCAGCAAACTTAGCTTCCACTCGCGAAATCGCAAAACATCACAACTATGCTTCGAGCCCGTTTATTGATGCAGAAACTAGCAAGCGCATCAGATTGCAACAATATGAACAACAGCGACAGCAACAACAACAAGGCGAATCTGATGGGCTTCGTACTTTGGCACGGGCAGCCGCAACTAGAATGTTTACTATACAGGTAGGCCTGCGAGATTTAATTGTTCTTGGTATAGGTATGGCACTGTAACATGATGTCTCACATTTCTGTTCTGATTTCATACAGGCTGATGCGGACGCGACTACACGTGCCGCAGCTGCCATCGCTGCCGTTGGACGTGAGGCTCAAATCAAGAGACAAATGGACATGATAGAAAGAAATCAAAATCTCCCGGGAACACAGACTGTTTTTATTCGAAAAGGAGAAAACGTTCCTCATCGGGGTCCTAGGAAACATTACTTATCTCAGCTTACAAATTCACGGAAATGACGGTCGAAATAATTATAATAGTGCATATCTTCGCTACTACATCGTCATCTTCTGTGGGCGCCACTGCCTGAAGCTAACTGTAGTTTACAATGTTGCACGTAGATACGATTCATCAATTCTATATGCGTAAATTATTATGATAAATGAATTGTATATAGTGCTGAAATACGTATATACTCGTTGAGCATTATATTAAGGTTAGGTTCAATTACGTTAACTACAGATGCATTTATTTGAGTGCATTTTTTTGCGTAGAATTATGCGTTGTCTACTTTGAGTAAGAATCGTTTTTGAAATATTTTATGGGGATGGTTGACTTATGTTAGTTCTTAGATTGTTAGACATGTGTTTGTGTAATTTTTATTAGTCTTATAACAGCTGTATTAGTTTTATTACTGTCAGCTTGATTTTTTTTCTGCTAAGAAGTAGACACTTAGTATCTGTAGTAGATAATTATTTCGCCACTCCAGAGTACAGCTTCTCTTCGTATAGCTCCATAAGCTTCCAGGAGTCGAAGAATAATTAATTCGGAAAATATTATGAATGTGATTGGTATAAGAAAGATTTTCTAATGTGTATCGGAAAGCTCATACTGGAGACATCCAGCTTAACAAGTAATGAAATGAAATAGGTATACAGATGCAGTGAAAAGTTTAGTATATATATGACAGCAGGTATGGAAGGAGACGGAGGTAAAATATTATTCTTTGCATTGCTGTTAGAATAATGAGCGAGGTTTTACGAAGTATTACAATGATAACTCAGAACTTGCATGTTATGAATAAAAGTGCGTAAGTATATATTTGGAAAGAAAATTTACAAGGGCGTGCTCGCGAGGGGCCGTACATTTGATTGTAATAGGTGGATGTTTGTATGCTTGTTGCGGTTTATCATTAATGCGCCATCATGGGAAAATAATCATTATTTTGTATCGTTGTCGGAAAAAGTAACAATTTTTAGGCCTGAAGAATTATAATGATTGAACATTAATGAATTTTTATCGGTGAAATTTGTAGGCACGTTACAAATAGCATATTAGTAGTGATTAATTCTTGAGTATTCACCGTGACACTATTTCAGCTATAATTAAAATGGGTTGGTACTTTTCGGCACACTTGAGCACACATGTATTGTATTGGAGACAAAAATTCCTGGATTTATTATAATTATTGTTATTATTATTTTATTGCTATGTGAATAAACTGACAGGTCTTACACTTGCAGTCTTTTACCTGAAATGAAAAGATCTGCATGTTTCACTCAGCAGTGGTGTTTCGCCGTACCCGTTTTCATGGTTCCATCACAGCCACTTCGAATACAGAACTGAAGACATGGTATAAGCCTTGTGGGTGCTTTCGTTTTGTGTTAACCAATATTCGTCATGTTGATATGTGCCAGCGTCATCTCCGCCATATGATTTTCTCTTCTGTGGAAGCAGGGAACAAGAATGGGTTCTTCATTCTGCGAATAAACCACAATTAATTAATGTTTTAGATGAATTCCTGATAAAAAAAGCAACTACTGTAAATCTATGGAGCAAAATATTGTATTTTTAAGCTGTTATGTAGCCATACCCACTCATTGGGCAAGGTGCGGTCGTGGATGTCTCATTATGTGTAAAGCAAGTAAAAGGATGTGTTGTGCGCGTGCATGTTTCTTTGAGCAGATTGCTGAAACCACTTTAAAGATGCATTGGTACCATTTAGGGTGAAAATCAGCAAATACTTTTGATGATGCGTGGAATATTATACTACCAGCCTTTGGTAAGCCGGTTCCTGTTTGCAGCCAAGAACATTTCCAGTGTACACCCCATGTTCATTTCTGGTGTGAAACTGAATGATAAGAAATAAACTCGTGTAACTTATGTGCCCCCAAGGTATTTAAAAGTTTACGGACAGCTTACGCAGTAAACTTTAAAATACCTTGATGTGCCCCCACCCCCCAGCAAGTACTGCTGAAGCAGTCTTGATGAGAAATCTCTGCATGATAGCACAGCCGCGTACGGACTCTGCTTCATTTAATCTGTACATACAGAACATCTTGATATGATGCATTTATTCTTGGAAAATATTCTGTTGTAGTGCAAACCCTTACTACCGACAATGAAAATTCTATGGCTACAGGCTGAATCTTGTCAATTTTTTATCCTGACTTACCCAAAATATGGCCCCAAAAATCATGTTTGGTACCTACAACCCCTCTGGTACTTAACATCACCCCGTACATGTGTATTTTGCAACAATAATAGCCGAATCATTCCTCCACCATTATAGCATGTCATCATCATTTCGGCTATTGTACTCGTGGAAAGCCCCTGTGACGATGGAAAGTATTATTGCTGTTATTGCGCTGGTATTATC